>OX438767.1:8562616-8809632 GCA_949316455.1 Acleris holmiana
GGATACCTTTTCTGCACTTAGCAGTAATTAAGGGAGCGCCGAACTTATGTACCTATGTACGTATATGTAAACTCTCTATTGCACATAAAACAAATAAGTAAGTAAATAAGTTCATATACATAAGATTAACGTTTACAGTCTCAAACTTATCCCTTTAAGGGATTTCTTCGAGTTAACCTGATCTGTCTAAAAAGCTTGCTTTTACCCTGACTCTGAAAAATGGTAGATCTCGTGCCTCGTATAAGCAGATTCCGATCGGGCTAAACCTAATTTATTGTTTTTGGCATGTTATCGTAGCTTCAACGTCATGATACCTTTTATTTACTTGACAGTAATCGCGGCCGATTTAAAAACACACGAATCATGTTAAAATAAGAATAGAGGCCTAGAAGGCATTTAAAAAAGACTAATCAAAATAGCCGACCTTAAATACTAGTGTATGTGTTGTGTGGTGTGAAACTGTGTGATAGAGTATGCATGCTTCGATGGTTCGGTCATTTGGAAAGGATGGATGAAAAACGAATGACGAAAGAAATATACAGTGCTAAAGTGAGTGGAAGGGTCGGAAGGGGGCGCGCTAGGCGTACTTTTTTTAATCAAATCGGGGAAATACTGGAAAAGGGCCGAATTTTAAGTTCCCGAAACCGAAAAAAATACAGTTTTTATATACACCGTGTTTTTTTTGATTTACGATAACTTCGGCATATTGTTAGGTACACGTATAGAAACTACGTGGTACATTAGATTTTAAAATATTGCAAAAAAAATTAAAAAAAATTGTTTAGAACAAAGTAATTAAATGATGTGTCTTCAATCATTCTAAAAGGGTCTTTAGAGTTAACTCATAGTTAGTGTCAAATACGTCAAGTCAGCGTGACATACACACACACAAGTAAAGATAACACTTGACAGGTGCACGACCTAACAATTGAAAACTCTTTACTCATAATAGGTAATTAAAAGAAAATTGTTAGGTATCAATTAAGAGCCTTTTACATTAGTTTAACGTGATTAACTGATTAATTTTAATAATTGAATATCTTTATAACCGTACGAGTTATCATATGTCTGTCTTCGGGAAATTAGCTTAATTTGACTTGAAGAACGTGCCCTTAAAGTTATCGTAAATCAAAAAAAACACGGTGTAGAAAAGACATCAACGCGTTGGAACTTACAGGTAAATGCAAAGTAATTACACGGAATTGTATTATCGTGAAGTCGGGGTAATTGGTTTTTGTGGTAGGGGTGACCCCCAGGTAACATATTAAGAGTCCCCAGCCTAAGGCCGCTTTTGGCGAGAGAAGGGTTACAATGTGCCTTTTTTGGTCATTCGTTGCTATCTCGAGTAATTAGTACCAATTTCGCCATACGATGTTTACCACTTAACAGACGATTATAAATTTAACATCGTATGGTGAAATTGGTGATAATTTAATATTCTTAGAAAAGAAAGTAAAGGTTAACAATAAAGCCTATAAAATTTCCTATGAAATGAAACAATAACTTGCACACGATTTATTATTGCTTCGTTGATTCAACTATTCTATACGTTCTCAAGTTCATCATAAATAAGTGTTATCTTTGGATGTGGTAGTTAGTAACTATGATACAAGTATACTAGCTTTTGCTCGCGACTTAGTTCACGTAAAACTCTTTTATCGTTTTTTTTCGGAAGTTACAATTTTCAGGACAATTCGTTGCTTTAATCCAGGGAATGGACTATTGTGCTGAATTTCATTCAAATCTAACCAGCCGTTTACACCGTGATTAGGGCATAAATCTTCTATGCATGTCATAACAAATTTTCTTATATTATGTAAATTTTATAATTTTGTCGTTTATTAGTTTAAAGTGACAACCACAATAACTTTCATTACTCACTTTAAACGAATTATATAATTATAATTATAAATTACGATGCCGTATTAGCAAAACTAACCCTGAACTAACTTGACTTCAACTTGTATGCTGCGTGTTGATCTACCCCAGCGCACTATGGAGTATTGAGTCAAGTTAGATGCGGGAAATTGTAACAAAATAATCATTTTATTAGTACGTATTATGTGATATTAATATATTTTTTTATTATTGTTATTGAGTTTTGTCTACGACAGACAAAGTCGCATTATTTATTGCAATGGGCAACCTTGTACAATGAGTATTAGTACTTCACATACTTTACAAATTAAAAACTACATTGATCCAGAGATGCTTCCTTTGAAAAGGTTACACGGACAAGCTGTTGCCCTGCCCACATGCGTTACAATCCTAGCATGAGCCAACAATTGCTTTCTCATATCCTCGGTCTAGACACATTTCACCTTGATATGACCATCGCAAATTTAAAGACGCAACGCAAAGACTCTCGGCCTTAAAATTGGAATTGGAACAAAAGGGGAAAAAATGACACGCGCAATTTCAAGTTTTAATACAAAACCTAAAATTATTGTAATTTGTCTGGCTTTTTTGGAGTAGACGTACAATTTCGGATATTAATGGCGTTACTTATGTCGTTTTAGTTTTATAACGAAAACTTTGTATATATGGACGCGAGCATATTCCAGCGACTTTTAATAAGTATTGTCTCAACCTTTACCTACGGGCTATCTGATTTGATACCCTAATATACGGTAAATCATCAATTCATGGAATTTCACTTCATTGAATTTAATTTCATCGAATGCTATTTTCTGCTGAAACCATAATGTTTTCAGGGTCTCTTAAACATTAATTACGTAGATTAGGTTGGATTAGGTTGGTTTAAGATAGGTACCCTGAAATCATTATGGTTTCAGCAAAAAGTAGAGGTCGATGAAATGAAATTCAATTAAATGATACATTCTATGAAGGGTGTTCCGATGAAATTAAAGATACACCGAATATACATATAATAAAATAATAGGTCTTCATAAAAGGTATTAAACACAGTAGGTAGTAGCCTACAAACGCACTCGTCAGTTGATTACGGTTATGACGTCAAATGAAACCCCAGCGCTCCCAACAGCCTTTACTCGTACGAAGTCACAGAAGCAATACATTTCAAATTTATTTGAGGTTATTTTTATACCTTCCAAAACTGGTTTAAATATTAATAAAGTTCCACAAGTATTTTTACAACAACCGGTCTGGTACATCTTACAATTATCGCCAGTTAACTGTCGGGTTTTTTGTTTGTTAGTAATTAATGTTGTTTCAAAACAATTATGCTAGGTATGTGATTGTGTAATTAGTGCATCAATCAATGTTTAACGTTAGGCAGTAGTTAGTTAATGACGTTTAAGTAAGACTCAGCAGCTAGAGCACATTCGGCGACGCATCACTCACAGTGCACCAGTTTATCAGATCCTGCTTTTTTCTATCAGTGATTTAACTACGCTACCTACTACCAACAAAGGTGTTCTTCTCCGAAGCCTGAGCGCCATCTTTAAAAGGCTATCACAATTGTATATTTCTATCAGACTGCCCAAATCAAATAATGTTTTTCGGGGACTGTTTCTTTATCACCGAATGGCATAACGGCTTTTGAAATGCAACGTATAGTTAGACTGGGCTTCATCCAAGAAGCGCTATAGCTAGGTATCGTTTAATCTTTGACCCTCAAGTTCTGATGCTGTGAAGGTTTTGCCTTCAATCTTAGGTGAACTCACACTATTTGTGTACGTATTTTCTTATATCTACAACTTGTTTTGCCAGCGAGTTAACTACACCGTCTCAACTACTTGCATCCGGTCTTATTTCAACTTTCAAGGGCCGTAGGAAGGTCCTTAAATCGCAAATCGAAAAAAAGCGCGATCATGCTATGAATGTCGGGATTATAGGTGAATATCCCTGCATAAGAGAGTGACACGCCCTGTTAGTCAGCAAGTCGAAAAGGCGAATTAGGCTCATTAGACTAAATACAGTCATAATGACAACAGGATAAGTTATCACCTTCTAATATCTCGAATAGGTACTTAGAGAAAATGCAATCTATGTGTCTTGATAGAGCTGATGGCCCAGTTTTTATCGAATAGCGGACTCCCATAGATTGACAAATATTTATGTGCACGGGAAAGTTCAATGTGCTAAGCTTTCTGCAGGTCGAGCAACTCAAAAGGGGAGAGGGAGAACTAAATATACTCGTTCATGTATTTTTGCAGGCAACAAAGTTCAATGCCAAAGTTGCCGGTAAAGAGAACAATTTATTTCTTGCTTAGCTTCATGGTTCATGAAGCATCCCTCTGTATTCGTATCGGTTCAATCAAATGGCATCCTCGTGGTAGCCACCAAGTAGACCCAACTTGATTTTCTGGTTATTAAAGAACACGATAAAAACCTTTGAATAAATCTGAATGAGTGTTGACCAAGTTTGTATGTTTATTCCACAATTTACTAACTTAGGCTTCTATAATGTTAGTGTCACGGTATATTTCCTCAATAATCTTAGAAGATTATATGAGTGATTATAATTCACCTACTAATGATAGTAACTACTAATGTTGTAAAATTATCTACCGGAACACCTGCCTCGGAAAACCGTACTTGAATAACAATCGAATTTTACTTAAAGATTTCTAGTCATTCATTCCATCACACAACATACTTATTTACGAAATGTGTAAAAATATATGTCAGCAGTTTTGTTGACTTGACATACATTCGTTCACAAAGCAAAAATCCAATTTAAACGGACTCGCATCGTTGCTTTTGTTACTCCAAATTTTACCCTAAATTGCTCGAGCTCAAGGCAGGCGAACTAATTTACACTTGTTATTAAGTTTAATTTCGTAAGCATGATCTGTTGCAAACCCCCTTACTACGCAGAGCGTAAACTGAGGTGTGCATTTGTGCAATAGGTACCATTACGGTAGCCATTTGCGCTTATGCTTCACTGTGTCTTTTAGGTGTTAGACACATATTTATATTTATTTACATTCATATACGGTTAGTACCATGATTCAAAAGTTAATGTTGCACTAATTTCTTCCATTCACCTTCATTGTAGGTACTACTTTGGCATGGCTCATGTCAATCTTGCTTAGTAGTGAGGCCAGATATGATGCATTCTACAAACGTTAATGACTGCACATATTAAAGAAGGATTGACGTAAACTGTCTTGATATCATTCATTTTAATTCCGATTTTCAAAGCCGTTAACGTTCGCAGAATGCAACTTATCTAGTTCTTCTGGTGATGTCAGGGCGCCTACTTAAAAGCATATGTCGTCACAGTGCGATCGTTTATAAATCGTGTGATTTACTTGCTCTGATCCAGTAAAACGAGCGCTGTAGAAAAGCAAACGTACGCACAAAAACTGGTCAGTCGTGTAAATAACACCAGTTTGCGTCACTGGCCGCAAGTGGCCCCTGACCGCCACTTGGCAGATACAGACAAAAACCGTAGAAATAAACTATGGAAATTTTAATATCATAAACTTGTTTTGAGACATGGGGCCGTTACCGGATACGATCTGCACAAACCCTGTACCTGTTCTTATACGACTTTGAAATTTGATCGATTAGTGGTTTAAGGCCTATCATTGCATCGGGTATTTACAAGTCCTTGCATGTCCAGGGGACTGTTAGCAAAGTGTTAGAATATTGTTACAGCACGGAGATATTATAAACAAATAAGAAATAGGCACGCGCTATACTCACGGCAGTGTGTCAGGCCATATTCAGAATCGAAAGAGGTGAAGCTACTTTTGACTCCTCCATAAAATCGATAAGAACTTCAGTGTCCCCGTGTGGTTGCCGGGTTTGAATAGTGCCACTCCAAATCTTCCCGTGGATGTCGTAAGAGGCGACTAAGGGAATAAGGGCTTGTAGGCTCCGTGATGTGCCCGTGACTCTTTCGATGTAACACACTGTCTCATAGTCAATCATAACATGAATCGTGCGTCAATAGGTATTATTCGGCAGAGGTTATCTTTAATAAGCGCTTCGTCGAATTCAGCAAATATTTAAGAAAATTCCTCAAGAGAATAACGCCCGGATAGATCTTACGGATAGAATTAGGAACTATAAGGTCAAATCTAGAAATGATCTTCATATTTGTATTGACTTTGTAATATTTATCAGCGTTCATTACTTTTGATTACCTTCGTTTATTGCGAATCTGATCGAAAACAATAATTATTATAATACCAGCAATACGGGTTTGTCACATGAACCAGTTTAGCACGCTGATGCTATGCTTTGTTATTAACTCATTTGATTCTTCAACTTCTAACAAGATTACATCATAAGGTCTAAAACACGTACCGATGTGTCAATCATTTTGCGCATTAGAGCTTTATAGAGGATGCCCACAACTTATTTTCTCGTTGCGATTTCCCAACATTATTAAAATTTCTTTTCGTTTATACTTTTCTTAGTTTAGTGATTTACGCTGACTGTTGTATGTGATGTAGGGTTTAATTATCAAAGCGCACGGCTGTCTTCAGTTTCAGTGGCGGTAGGACCTTGTGCTAGGTCTGTCCGGATCGCTACCTCTATCGCCGGAACACCATGACATGTGTTCGCATATGGAGGTCCAGTGTGGGGATAAGACAACCGGTGAAATTACTAGCATAAAGGCATATCCTACTGCTCAGCGTCGGCGACGCATTTGCAGTTGCAAATGTCTATTGCTATTCCACAGATACCTACCATCTTTAACTGATAGGTATATCTTTAACTGTAGATTGAACATTGAGTAAAAAAAAATAAGACATCTGTAAATAAACACCCCATTGCGACTCTTTGTTGGGCCTTCCTTCCTCTATAACATGATACGTATTATGAAATTATTGGATAAAGATGATTCGATTTTTCAGGTTATCGTGTAGTCATCAATTAATCATAATTGTGAAGTGCGCATCATACGATATCATAAGATTATACTTGTTTGCAGAATAGTGTATTTAGAATATTGTTAAATGCTAATAGAGCCACTGCATTCTACTGCGTTCGTTCACAGTAGGTACTTAAGTGTTTAGCATCCACGTGTCTTCGCCTGACTCCGGACGGACACACTAGACACACGTTTCTGCCAATTTATTCTTTTTAGTATGTTAATTAAAAGATTTTTACATTCGTTTGAACATTTTTTAAGGTTATCCGCGGTCGTAGCTGAAGGTCATGGGTATATAGACGATAATTATATTCTCAGAAAATAACAATAAACTATTTAAAACCAAAGCCTAAACTTAAAATTTTAATATCACATAGGTTATGATGACTTTTTTGTCGAATTCATCATACTATGCATAGGATCAAACAGAGAAAAAGGAAGGAAATGAATATCAGATAGGTAGGTAGGTATGTTTTTGCAGGGGGTTCCCTTCGTCTGGCATAATTTTTTTTGGCATAATCATCACTTGGCATAATCATCATTTGGCATACAGTCTTTTTTTTCAGAAACCGTATACTTTTCAGGATTGTTTAAAATAGCATTGCATAGAGCCTATTAGGTTAGGATAGCTTTATTTTATAACAATCCTGAAAAGTATACGGTTTCTGAAAAAAAAAGACTGTATGCCAAATGATGATTATGCCAAGAGATGATTATGCCAAAAAAAGTTATGCCAGATGATCGTAAATCTTTTGCAGGACACAATAAATATACCTACAGTAAGTAGGTATATTTATTAAATATTTTTTATCAGCGAATAATCATGTAATCAAGTTACGTATGTACTTAATTAAGACTTGCTTACGATGTGCATAAATCTTAAATACCTACGTACGCAGGACCACTTTGCAGACTTTGCATTATTTGCATAATTAATAGCTCACTTTAGTGCAATCTGTTTTATTATCTAGCTAGGTACATTGTAAGCAATGTTTATGTACTTATTTATAAGGTAGGAAAATTGATGAAAATTAACAACAGGTAGGTAGGTACTGTTGTCGTTCACAGTCACATAAGGTGTAGTGTGTAGTTAATAAGAGCTGGATGCTGCTATAGTACAAGAGGCTTCTTGATCTTTTCTCAACGCGTTAAGCTAATTGAGTTAGCCATCCCATCATCATCATTATCAGGTCAGCTGGAACCGGAATACTGCTGGACAGGCCTTCTCCAAAGATCTCCACCATGTTCAGCTGCTGTGGTTTTCTCATGCAGCCGTTTTCTGTTACCGTATATCATCGGTGCACCTTGGGCTCCAGGTTACATAGTGGTCAATTTTATTGTATTTGTTAGGTACAGTACATTAGCGGCATTAATGTACAATGATCTAAGCTTAATTATAAAGGATTTTTTTAAGTAAGGATTACTTTTTATTAATTTGGGAGATGGCAAGTTTTCTCAGCGAACATTTTAACGACGCAGAAAATAAACTAAATTAATATCAGGGGAAGGAAATTGGATAGTCCTAAACTAGGCATGTTGTATGGATAACGTTAAGAAAGCGTTTATTATATAGATAAATAAATACTGAAATAAATACATAGAATACATGCAAGAGATAAAATCAAATAATTAAATTTTCTTATTTGAACGCGGTCAAAAATCAGACCGCCTTGTAAGAGGTTACCAGTATCAAACATGGCGTTTTAATAATCCTTGACCAAACGTAGACGTAGTTTGGACAATGCCACGGCAGCCCACCAGGACTCTTCCCATATGGTATTCAGTAGGTGACGCAGTGGATTTGACATCAAACAAAGCGTTGCCTCAGCACCCAAGGCGAGCCGGGTGGGGTCGCCGGCCGCCAAACAGTGGACTGCGGACATGGAACCTTCGAGCTACAGCTAATATCTAATCAGCTTGGGCATATTGTTTTAGATATTTTTATTCAATAATGGAAAATATGTACGCAAATATTCTGTGTTATATAAAACTTATTTAGCTTTCTAAATGTCTGTAGTGGTTTTAAGCAAATGTTCAGTTCTTTTAGAGAAGTCAACGGCTTAATTGTGCGTTAGCGCATCCTAAACCGATCAAACTCAAGCAAACTCAGTCGTTTAGTGTTATCCTCTTGTTCGTATCAATCGGAAGATGCTTAGATCACTGGATCAAGGACGGCAGCAAAAAAGGTCTTGACGACTTGTACAATCCCGAAATATTTTTGAAAGATCTATCCAACGTCATCCCACGTACACCATGGGGTAGAAGAGAAAAAAAAACCATCCCCACTTTACGTGTAGATGAGGTACCCTAAAAAAATGTGTTTTCAAGATTTTATTTATCACTTTGTCTTTGTGACTAATGTATAATCATGCCAAATAACAGCTTTAAAGCATCAAGACTCTCTGCGCTGACTTGCGGACGGACGGACAGACGTTAGACTACGGAACCCTACAAACGCAAACAAAACATGAGAAGTTAAATAAAAACTTGTAAAATTCATGAATAAGGTAATACAAATAAAAGACTATCTTGACATGAAACTGCTAATACAACCTAATTGACTATCAGGAACTCTCAAAAATTGAACTTTGTCACTGTACCTATGTTAGGATTGTCTACTTAATTAGAATAATTATGTCATCTCTGTACGATTGTTTACAAGACTTGTCTTATGTATTGCCATACCTCGTTCCTATACATAAATAATGGCTGTTAAATATTTGTTGACCACTATTTACATACCTACGCATGCAAAGGTCGCTCGTCATTGGCAGGTGGATGTAGAGTGGCGCTCCGTGTTTGCTCTTCGAGACTCCGAGAGGCGGAATGTCAAGTTGAAGCCAAAGTCACGGCTGCCGTGACTGCTCTCTTCCTGATATTCGAAATCAAGGCGTTTATTCACTAAAACATATTAACTGTGAGTTCGGCGACGAATTAGGCACCTATGTTAATTTATTAAGCATATGGCGCAGAGAAGGATATTGGAGAGTGTGGAGAACAGAAGAAGGGGGATAATTGGTCATTTATTGCGGCACGACATGCTTATCAAAAACATTATAGACGGAATGATTGAAGGAAAGAGAGGCAGAGGACGACTAAGGAGAAACTACATGGACCAAATTAAGGAGAAGGTGAATGTCATATATAGAGAGCTGAAGGAGATGGCAGAGAAAAGAGAAGAATTGGAAATTACTCCACAGACAAGAGCAGGCCTCTTAAATTTAATGCAGATAGGTACAGTCGGCTACAAAGTAATGTATGTATCCACTTTTGCACCTTTAAATAATAAGGAATAAGGTGCAAAAGTGGATAAATGTCTTAGTGCTTTTGTAGTCGACTGCATTGCAGTGGTGATACAAATGATAAGGTATTTTAAGGAGTCTTAAAAAAAGTTCTTGCTTTCTAGGATCAGCTTTACTACCCATCGATAAGCTAAATGGGAAAGCAAGAAAAATACGAACTTATATGGCAAAATACGATGTCGTATGAATATGCACTACATCTGTACATACCGACTTCGGTTGCAGATTTTATCGTCAGAATTATAGTTTTTTTAATTGTTTATAGTTACCCATAAAAAGTTTTCATACATTCAGCCGTGCACATTAAGCTGCCGGTTAATAATTCGCAGACGAGCTGTCGGGCAGAATCATAGAGAAACATAAGTATCGAGTGCCTGAGGATACTTATTAGCTAAGTAAAGTTTTCGTCATCGCATCGAGTATAGTGGGTTGGATTCAAGAAATCATTGATTCAATTCGCCCGAGTACCAAGTGCTTAATAGTTATGGTAATAAAGGCAGACGAAAATAAAATTAAATTTTTTGGTTGAGTTGACAGAAGCGCGTGGAGCTAACCCCTTGTGCTTCTTTAGTCCACAAGAGGAAATTTATGCTCTTTTACCGAACAATTTGTCCTCGCGTGTGATACATATCCATGGACTTATTTCTCTAATAAGTCCGTGGAAGTGTCTATAAATAACTTGACATAGGCGAAATAAATCGTAACGGGAGTGAAAGACATTAATTAAAATTAGATTCAGAATGTTTTGGGTCAAGCATATGCTACGGATTTTGAATGCAGGTTCAAATTTCCTTTAGGTATGTCAATAGCAATTTCTGCAACGGAGGCGGTGCGGTGCGGTGATTTCCCATAAGTACCTACTAAAAAGCGTTTCCGAAGCGTGGGTAAAGCGTTTTTATATGGGAACGAGCTGCACCGCACCGCCTCCGCTCTCAGTGCGTCAGCGGCTTCAAGTAACAATTTAATAGAAATAATAATTAATCCCCGGTATTAATGAGCAGAGATTTCCGTGCACCACAAGGTGCGTCACTGAGTCTTAATGATCAATTTAGAATAGGTAGGTAAAGGGATCAGGTTGTGGTTTAATTAATGTTAACATAACAGGTATTTAGGTACCCATGGCCGGCACCGAATCGCAACTCGCAACTCGTGGTGACATTATGGTTGTTTTCGTCGATATTAGAACGAAAGGTATAATGTAAAACCGGATTTGTATGGTCCACCAACCGGTGGTCCGATGGGGTAGATTAGTTATAAAGTTTGACCAAAAAAATACAGGTTATAATCGTAGCCAGGGGATTTCTCTCGGGTACTTCAAGGTTTGTTATTTAGTTCGTGTTATCTGTAGTCGTGTTCAATAAATAGGTACATTTATTATGACAAGGAGAAGGCAAACGAGCACATAGACATTTCCATTCTCAAGACTCCAAATACGTCACAAAACCTGAGGACCGATGTTTATCGATTTGAAAACTTGTTTTATCCGACTCCGGGACATATATATCCAAAAAGGGTTCTCAAACAATTTTTTCGGTGTCATTGAAATTTAAATTAAATAACTTTTGTAATAATCCAGTGTACCTTATTCTAGGGTGGTTTACGCCATTCTCTTGGTGAAAATGTTGTACCTACCTTGCGAACTTGTTTTACGGCTAGTTAAGCTAAATGTGAATTGATTGCTTTTTGGTCATATTCGTTATACGAGTACATAAGCTTCCTAAGAGGTAGCGTCAGCATGAATTTAACGCTAGAAAATTTTCGATCAATGTTTTTTTATGACATTCGAGGTCATTTAAGTCAACAAGAAAGTTATGGTAGACTACGATTGGCCTTTAACAATGAAGACCTATGTCGTGACACTGTTTACAACTGGTTTAGTGGCGTAGTTCTTTGGAAGGACGGTCATTACGCGACAATTGTTTTAAATGATCGAAAAACAGTTACTGCAGAGTGGTACACTAACAATTGTTTGCCGCTTGTATTGGGAAAAGTTCGGGAGAAACTACGTCGCAGTAGGATCCTCTTCATCACGGCAACGCCTCGTCGTACACCGCCAGGCGAACGATCGACTATTTGGCGACGTCAGACGTGGAGTTACTGGTTCACCCGTTTTATTACCCCCCGACCTCGCATCTTCCGATTTTTATTAATTCCCGACAGTAAATGAAAAACTTCGAGGAAAACGTTTTATAGACGCTGAGGGCGCAATGGCTGCGTTTTAAAAGGCCGTCGAAGAGACCCCTAAGGACGAGTGGTCAAAGTGCTTTTCTCAGTGGTTCCATCGGATGCAGCGATGTATTGACGTAAATGGACACTATTTTGAAAGATAATAAATTGAATAACTATTGATAGTTTACTCAGTATTTGATTATCTAAGAATTTTTAGTTTGACCCTCGTGTATACTAATTCTACATGATTGACGTTTGCCAGCCTAATATCATAGTTAACGACATTCGTGCGCGTTAGGGAATACCTACGACTGGGCATATGTTCGTGATTGACTAAACGATACTTCCCCACTAATTATACCTAAGATTACTTGCATCGTTTACCGCAAATGTACAAACGGGTCAAGTCAAATAGCTTGTAATCAAACAGTAAAGCCTCAGATAAAAGGTCCTGCAAAGTTCAACAGTTCACTGCCCTCCTTACCCACTTCACTAGGTTAGGGAGTCGTTATACTGGTGAAATCGACGAAAATGCTTAAACGTAATTAAGTCCCGTTTCCGAACATACATAAGAATATTTACTGTATTAAACAATCTTTCGCTTAGGTATTTTTTTTTAATTTTAACATGTTGGTACGATCAAAGTCAAAGATATGTGTATCGGGGGGCACGGCATTGCCCCCGCCAAGTCGAGCGCGAAGCATACCTACATTTATACCTACTAAAATCATCTAAGACGGCACCGATTGACTTTAAATATAAAATAAGTTATTACTTGTTGATTTTTATATTTGTAGTACTTAACGGCTTCGGAACTATACAGTGAGCATGGTCGGACATGCTCTTGCCCGGTTTTTAAATTTCTTTACAAAGACAGACAGCCAGCCACATGTTGCTCATGTAAAGGCGTCGAACGCGGTGGCAGTGGAGAGGTCGTGTAACTTGTGTAGGGGTCTACACGAGTTACACGTTAACTTGCAACTCCACCTTCCTCTCGGACGAAAAGGAGCTCATTTCTATTCGGTAAAAGATCAACAAACAGTCAGTCATTTAAAAAAAATAAATGTTTATGACAATGATAGAACTTAACTTAGCATTATACCAGGTGTTGCCTGTAATAGGAGCAATAAATTGAGGGATCGTTTCCACACCACAAACGTAACAACATTTATTCTACCTTTTGAAAATAACTTATTGTTTACTAAATATTAATGAATTTACTTTTTCCAAGCAAGCAATGTATGCGAAGTTTGTAGGCTGACAGTAGTTAGATGTCAACTAGACTAGGATGGAGTACCTACATTGAAAATGCTAAATAATTTGTTTATAAAAATCCCAAATAATAAATTACATATTTTTTTAAAGTTGTAGAACAAATGTTGCTACGTTTATATAGAGTAGAAACGATCCCTCAATTTATTGCTCCTATTACAGGCAGCACCAGGTATAAAACAATAAATTCCTATAAAATAGAAATATCACCTGCGTTAAATCTTTCAATAATTTCACGGCACCAATCAACACGATGGAGTTTTTGGGCCTCGGTCAAATTATGAGGTATCCACCGGGCACAAAGCTTTCTGACCGCTAAATGTTCAATAGGATTTTGTGCACTTGACTCATACCAATGCCTAAGCTTGTCCGAATCTGCTGATAGGTCACTCTTTTATCAGTCTCTATCATACGCCGCACAACACTGATGTTATCTTCAGTCGTCGCCGTAGAAGGCCGTCCCTTACGCAGATCATCGGTGAGATTAGTGCGACCACGTTTAAACTCATTAAACCAGTTGTAAACAGTGGCACGAGATGGGGCTTCATCGGGAAAGGTCAATCGTAGTATATCATAACTTTCCTGTTGACTTATTAAATGATATCGAAAGTCATAAAAAATCATTGGACGTAAATTTTCTCGCGTTAAATTCATGCTTACGTGACACAGACAATTTTCAATTTACCGCCAAATCGTAAAACAAATGACAAATGAATAAAATTCATACTCAATAATATAGGCAAGGAGTCCCATTTTCAAAATTTATAGTTATGTTTTAATTATTATTTTTACAATTTGCTAGTTCTAAAAAGTTTCAGTGTCACCCTCGTAAAAACAAGAGCAAAAAATAAAATAATAATATTTTTACTTCCCCATGGCGGGGTAAGACAACATCGAATAAAATCGTTCTCCTACAGAAATCGTGTCCCCTAGACAAGATATGTACAATGTAAAAATATGATTTTATGACTTAGCTATTACCTTATTTATTTATCTGGTTTAGGTTTAGGCCAAGCATTTTTGTCTGTTAGATAATCCTCGACTCTATAGTAAACTTTAGACATCAACGACAAAATCATGTAATTTTTAAAGTAGGTATTGAAAATGGTAACTTTAAAACTACGTCGGGTAATTTATTATAGAAATGAACTTTACGGATATAATTTTAATGGCAATTTTATATTTATTTCTAGTATTCAAATTATGAATGTCACATTTTTTTATAAAAGAGTCTTTGTTCTTAATAACACAAATAATATTCTCATAAATAAATGGTGACGCTACAGTCAAAATATTAATTTCTTTATAGGTATTGCTCTTAAGGAACGACAGGAGTTTAAGTTATATATAGAACGAATGGCCCTTTTTTGTAACGACTATAGTAAAGCTCAGCTGCTTTTCCCGAAACTAGAATACCGTACGACATAACACTAGGTACAAAAATAACTAAAATAAACTAAGGGAGCTGTCTCAACATTGGTAAGTTGCCTGGTTTTCCTAACAGCGTAAGCTGCCGAACTTAATTTCCCTGCTAGTACTGCTATATGAGGACTCCATTGAAATTTGAAAGTTCTTGTCTATAGATATACCAAAAAAAAAGTGCCGTATCTACCATTTTTAAACACTTTTCATTCAGAATTATGCTTGGTTCTGCTGGTAACATTAGGAAAAGTGAACCTAACACATTTACTTTTCTTACCATTGAGTAGGTAGCAAATCCTTTGTAGTAAGCCAATTACGTACTTTACCTAGCGTGGCATTTATCCTGCTGTAATCGATGGATTTCCGGTCTACCTTGAAAATTAATGACGCAAATTAGGAAAAGGCACAATATCACAAAGTTGATCTACCGTGGGTGGTAGGTCATTAATATAAACTAAAAATAAGAAAGGGCCTAATGTAGAGCCCTGAGGAACACCTAATGTAACTGCTGCTCCAATAGACTGTTTGGTTTACAACAACTGTTTGTGTACTATCACTAAGATATGAAGACATAAGACTTAGGGCATGCGCAAACCGTCGGACGGGATGGCAGTAGATATTAGATTTATCAATGTATTTTTTTTTACTTTACATCAATTGAAATAGATATAAATAAATTTAATATCCTCTGCCGTACCGGCCGCCGGTTTGCGGACACCCTTAGAGAATTATTTGACAGACCATAATACTTTAATTTTATTATAAGAGTCGCATGATCTACGCAATCGAAAGCTTTGGAAAGGTCACAAAATATTCCTATTGCATCACAAGATTTCTCCCAAATGTTATATATATACAAGATCGTTCAATAAGTCGCGACACTAACTTGTAAGACTCTTTTGATTATTAATAAGTACTGGCCATCAATAAAAGATATGTCAAATTAAAAAATAAAACAATAAAATACTGTTTTTGTAGACATTTAAGTGACGCTACGCTTGGTCTTCTGGTAACCTTGGAGGGAAGATGGCCGATTGAAAGATGTCCGGCTTTTGATTTTGATTTATTCTTTTACTGTTTTACTCTACTCACTTGACATTGGCGAAATCACTGTGTGGACCGCCATTTAATAAAAAAGAAGAAGAAGAAGAGGCTACGCTTATAATTTCGATACAATGGCAAAAAACTAGTTTCGCCACAACAAACATTAAACAAAAAAAAAAACAAACAAACAAACATAAACATTGTTTTATAAGGGAAAAAATACCGTTGAAGCACATCAATGGCTTATAAAATGTTATGCGGGATCAGCTCCATGTATGCCGACTTCAAACGCGGTCGCATGGACACAAATGATGGGGAACGCTCAGGTCGTCCAAATAAAGCAGTGACTCAACAAAATATTAACAAAGTCCTGAAAATCGTAATGCCGAGATAGTGAAGATGTCAGCTGGTAGCGTTTTCACAATTTTACATAAAAATTTGGCTTTGCTTTTTTCCAAGTGGTGGCACCCACCTTTGCTTACAACTGATCAAAAGGAACAACGTATCAATGATTCAGAGCGATGTTTGGCGATGATGAATCGTAATAAAAAGGATTTTTTACGTCGGTATGTGACAATGGATGAAACATGGATACACCATTTCACTCCGGAATCCAATCGGCAGTCAGCGGAGTGCAATGGACAGCGACTGGTGAAAGCCGCCCGAAGCGGCCAAAGACTCAGAAATCGACCGGTAAGGTTATGGCGTCTATATTTTGGGATACGCATGGAATACTTTTCATCGCCTACCTTGAAAAGGGGCAAAATATTAATAGTGACTATTACACGTGCTTATTGGAGCGATTGAAGTATGAAATTGCGGATAGACGGCCTCAAATGAACAAAAATAAAGTGATATTTCACCAGGACAACGCGACTTGTCACAAGTCCGTGAGAACGATAGGCAAAATTAATGAATTGGGCTTCGAATTGCTTCCTCATCCCCCTTATTCGCCAGACTTGGCCTCCGGCGATTACTGGCTGTTTGCAGACCTCAAAAAACGCTCCAGAGTAAGAAATTTGACTCAAATAGTGAAGTTATCGCAGCAACGGAGGCTTATTTTGAAGCCAAAGACAAATCGTTCTACACGCATGGGATAGAAAAGTTAGAAAAGCGTTGGAGGGACTGTATCGCTCTGTGTTGGAGGAGACTACTTTGATGAATAAAGAATAGTTTTATGAAAAAAACCTTGTTTTAGTACCTACTGTCTCGGGACTTATTGAACCACGTGTTATATAACATAATTAATGAGTACAGATGCTGATCAGTTTTGGATCGTCCGTTGGTGAAGCTTAACTCTTTACTGTTGAGCATTTTATTTCTATTGAAGTGACCTATTATATCTTTTAACATTAATTTCTCAAAAAGTTCACTTAAAACAGGCAATAGGTATCTATAGGTATGGCATGATGGATGACTTTAACTGATGCTTTTTGACATGTTATCATATCGTCGTCATTATGACTGATGTCACCGGTTACCGTAACAGTCTTACCGAGTAGAAGAAAGCCCCATGTGGCTGGTTGTGGCTTTCCACCTTACGTTCCCTAGTTAACCACAAAAACAACTGAGTGTTTCATTTGCCATTAGTTTGACGGACAGTCTCTCTTGACTTGAAATTATTGTTAAAATTTTATAGATTTACTAGTTGCTGCCCGCGACTCCAGCCTTAGAAGTCGTTTGTCGCTATTACCTGGGAAATGTCCTGCTTTCCCCGGTATTCATGCCCTTACCTTGCTTAAGGTATCTTAGCAAATTTCTTTGCAATCGGTTCAACGGTTTAGCCGTGTAAGCGCATCAAACAGACAGAGTTTTAGAGGGATGGATTTTCTTGCAAATGAAGTGAAAAGTAGAGTGTCTATGCTTTGCTCGAGCAAGTAAAGTTATCGTGTCGTAATGGCCTATTTTAGGCCCTTGATAAACAATCTACTACGTACGTCCTTACATACAGTGCATAGCTACTATTACTTACTTCAAATCAAAAAAGAAGACTCCTTAAACTCATACAACTATGGTCCTAGCCTGCAACAATAGTCCAAAGTTCCTTATTTTTTCCTAAAAAATATGATAGTTTAGTATCGTTTGGCCAAAAATCATTCCATTAACTCTAACTAAAGCTATAGCCAGAGGCCGGGATTTTCGTAGCATTTTTAAGCTGTCATAGTGACTTCTCATTTATCGACTTTCAATTAGGTAAAAATAGCCTAAGAAACAATTAAGTACCAAACTTGTTGCACTGCACTAACACAAATCTTGAACGTGAAATTGAAAAAGCTGCTGTGACTTAGATATTGGTAGCCCTATTTGGGAACTGATTAACTAATGAACATTATTGGCTTCCAAGTAAGTTTTACATTTAATTGCATATTATGTCCATTTTAAATTTTCACCTACACAAGGTTATTTGGAAAATAACACTTTTTAGCAATAAAACCTGTTGTACCTCTACATACATAAATGGGAAGTCACTAGCGTTATTGAAAAGTGCCACGAAAATTCCGGCCTCTGGCTATAGCCATTTTAGTTTTAGGGTTATGTACGAAAAATAAGGAAAAATGGACTATTATTGCAGGCGAGGAACATAGTTGCATGAGTTTTACGGTTCTGAATTCGGAATTCCGGAATGTATTTTTATCATGAATGTTCCCCGATAAGGTACCTACTCGAAGATGGCTGGACCGATTTGGAAAAATATTTGTTGTTTTAAGGGTTTTATACTTCCCAGGTGATCCCTTTGACATCAGATTAGGATCTGATAATGGGATCCTGAAGAAGTCGAGAGAACTCTTCAAATATTTTAGGCATAACGATTTGGGTATTTGACGCCAGTTTAACGTTTTGTGACGTGTAACGTGGACATGCAAAGAGATAAATGGGAAAACAGACCTTGATAAAGCAATGTGGACGTGAAAAATTGAAATTAAAGTTCATTCCGGTAAGGGCAAATATTTGTGTGATGAGCACGAGTATTTGTTCCTGAGTCTTGGATGTTTTCTATGTATTTAAGTATATATTTCTCTATATAAGTAAGTTTATCGTTGTCTAGTACCCATAGCACAAGCCTATTTAGGGCTTAATTTGGGACTAGGTCAATTTGTGTGACATTGTCCCGTGATATTATTATTATTATTATTATTATTATTATTCCCTAACGGGATTTTTAATTAACGCTGCTTAAGATACATATTCATATACTGTAGGTTATTAATACTAATTTATGCTCTAAAGACTGGAAAGATACGATAACTGCAAGGACATGGAGAAGTAAACAGCCATATTATGTCTTTCTCAACAGACTAATAACCTGCAATATTATGCAGATTACACAGACTCATACCGTGCAAAGTTCACTTTAAATTGTCGTCTACCTTCTAGGCAACTACTATGTAGGTAGGTTAGGCAAGAACCTTTTACATCTGGGGGCACGGCAGTGCCCCCGCCAAGTCGAGCAAAAAAGCGGCACGGCCGTACCATCCTTTTCTCGAAGCAGTTCAGGCCATTTTCGACCCCCCTATAACGTCGTTGTGAATAGATCTAGAAGCCTGCATTTTTAGTAACGAGATAGGCATTGTATAAACACGGTATATTTCAAATTTCATCAAATTTGAACCAGTAGTTGAAGAATTATAACTAGTCAAAGTTTCTTAATTTTGTCACTCACTCACTGACCGATCACCAAAACTCTAAGGCACTTCTAGCAGACATAGAAGCTTCAAATTTAGAATACATTTAGTGCTTAGTGTAGAAATCAAGAGAAAACTTAAATATTTTGCAATTTCGTTCCAGTTTCCTAGATACACCAACAGCATAACTAACTTTGTAACCCCATAAAAATGTATAGGATTACAAAGTTACATTTGCAGATAATCGTTTATGATGAAAAGAAAACCTTTTTACAAGACGGCTTATAGAGAGTGTGTGTGTGCGTGTGCGTGCGTGCGTGCGCGTGTGTGTGTGCGAGTGTGATCTCGTGTGTGTGTACGTGTGCGTGAGTATTCGCGCGCGTGCGCGAGTGTGTGTATTTGACAGTGATGTACTTACGTGAGGCTACAAAGTTGCGTATTATATGACCTCTAGCAGTTTCCCGTTTCAAGATAGATAAGATAAGACCATTTACTTAGACATCTTTCATATGCAATATAGGTATATAGATTTATAGTACCTGCATACTAAATTGGAGCCGTTTCCGAGATTCAGATTATAAAATATAAATAAATCGCAGAAAAAAATATTTGTTTATTTCGAGAGTTACAAGTCTGGGCGGCTTACATCTAATTAATGTTGACTTCGGAAGTATTAAAGCGCAGGAATCCTCAATTTGTGAATACAATAGACTAAGAAGCATTTATCGTCCAGACTTGTCAAAAATTGTAAGATCAAAGCCTCCGAGAAAAACCCATAGAGACAGGGAGTGGGCATTGAGAAAAACTGTAGCTGAAGCTCAAGAAATTGTACCTGAAAAGAAAAAGAGGAAGACTACCTGCAAAAATAAAAAAAGCTCATAAAACAGAGAGTGGACTTTAAGAAGTAGAAGGTACTAGACCAGAAAAAAATAGAACTATCTACAAAAAGAAATGAGATCCCATCAAAAACATAACTTGTAAAAAAACCAAGTCTCGCAACTCAGTTCTTCTACCGTAAAAAGTTGTGAGATCCATGTATTACCAAGTCGGTTAATTTATTCAGTCCCTACTTAACCCATTCACCGCCATGCTATACTCGTAGCGCTATGCCGTAGTCCATAGCAGCTTAAACTCCGTATGTAGCGAAAAACATTCATAGCGCTCTGACGCATACGTGTTGTGATTGTGTGATTGGCGCTGAATGGGTTAAGGGTCCTTCTGTCTTAAGTTATTACGTAATTTACTAACCTAACAACATCTTATAGTGACTATATCAATATTAAAAATCTATCATGTTTTAAATAAATAGATTGACTTGGCAATCGCTTGAAAACACATTGTTTCTCACAAGTATTACATATTATATTAAATTAGATTGTTTAGTGCGATTGCCAAGTCAATCTATTTATTTAAAACATGATAGATTTTTAATATTGATATAGTCACTATAAGATGTTGTTAGGTTAGTAAATTACGTAATAACTTAAGACAGAAGGACCTGTTGAGGATGGTCACTCAACGGTGTCTCTACGTAGCTCGTTCGGTTAATTAAAAAAGGGTTCAGGTTCAGTGGACTGTATATTTTATGGTTAATGGTTCTAGTTACACGATTCTAAGCAAAAGATTCTAGTTAAAGGTTCAAAGTTAAACTGATTCTAAACTTAACAAGGTTCGAGGTTCGAGAATGAGCGAGGTTCGACAATGAGCGGGGTTCGAGGATGAGTTCTTCCTTGCGGTTCGTGGTTCAGTTGCTAAGAAGTTCTCTCCAATTTTGCTCCAATGTTCATCCGAATGTTCGTCGGAATGTTCGTTCGGAATGTTCGTTCTAATGTTCGTTCGGAATGTTCGTCCGAATGTTCGTTCGGAATGTTCGTCCGAATGTTCGTTCGGAATGTTCGTCCGAATGTTCGCTCTGAATGTTCGTTCGGAATGTTCGTCCGAATGTTCGCTCTGATTCACTTTTGCTCCTTTGGGTTCCTCTGGTTCACTCTTCAACTGCTCCTACTGCTACTACTGCTCTATTGCAACTACAATGACTGAGGGTGTGTTCCGGTATATATACCCCCAGGCTTTACCGTAAAGAGAGCCGTTTGCACACGGCACCAATTCGCTCTTTTTTGTGTTCGAGATCCTCTATGAATTATACAATTTTAATTTCTCTTTCTAGAACCTGCCTATCGATTTCTCTATGAAAGAGTGCATATTAAAGCTTAGGTTGCCGCCCGTCTATATGTATATGTCCTACCACTGTAACATTCTTACTTTCCCGGTGGTAGGACATTCAGTAGCTTCGGGAGGGCCCAATCCTAGTTTATTCCTGATTGGAACCCTCCCATGCTTTCGGAGAGTACCCGACCTTCAGGACCAAGGTTAGATATGAGGCCGGGTACCTCGGGGATCACAATAAAACAAACATGGTCGTTATAGGTTATGGGGACGAGCGGCAATAAAATAAAAGGTTCACATTTCATAAAACATTACAAACTAGACAAAATCTTATGAAATAGTTACGCAATACGCTAATTCGAATCTAACAAGATTCTATTAGCGCAAAAAACGAAAGCGAGCGATTCGTCCGTAACATTCTCCCCCCGGCGTAGATCTATTCGCAGCCATCCGATGTCACCGGGAGGACGGCGAGCTTCGACGTGGGGCGCCGGAACACTCCTCCCTTTGTCCGGATATCCGCACTTCTCACGCCGCCATCTGCGCCGGGGAAGGTCTCGATGACAACGCCGCGGGGCCACACGTTGCGAGGTAGCGCGGCGTCGACGACGACGACGAGGTCTCCCACTTGGAGTGGGCGCTCGCCTCCGCTAGGAGATCGTCGCGGAGCGAGCGCCGGCAGGTACTCTCGCACCCATCGTGACCAAAAGTGGTCGGCGAGAGCTTGACTGGCTCGCCAAGTTCGACGGTCGCTTTCTTCACATGGTCCGGTTGCCGGAAGTCCAGTCGAACTCCCCAACAGAAAGTGGTTGGGAGTCAGGGCTTCGTCGTCTCGGGGATCGGTAGAGACGTGTGTTAGAGGCCGAGCATTAATGGTATTCTCGGCCTCAGTTAGCAGGGTCGTTAGCACCTCTTCTTTCGGCGCCTTCGTGTTCAGTGTCGCGGTGAGTGCGGTTTTGACAGACCGCACTAGTCGTTCCCACGCCCCGCCTTGGTTTGGGGCGCCGGGAGGGATGAATCGCCATTCGGTCCGGCGCTGCAGCGCGCAATCGCGCAGCGCCGGCAACCATTCTTGGTAGGCGGCCCGGAGCTCGACGTCTGCGCCGCGGAAATTGGTCCCGTTGTCACTGTATATGACTCGAGGCCATCCGCGGCGCGCTGCCATTCGTCTTAGTGCCATTATAGCAGAGTCGGTAGTGAGGCTCGCTGCTAGCTCCAGATGGACAGCGCGGGTGGTGAGGCAGGTGAACAATGCCACCCAGCGCTTCTCGTGGCGGCGGCCGATCGTCACCGTCAGTGGGCCGAAATAGTCGACCCCACAGTTGGTGAATGCTCGCCGGTGAGGTTCGATGCGTGCGAGCGGTAGGTCGCCCATGGCCGGCGCGTGCGGGCGCGCTCGGCGAACTAGGCACGCACGGCAATCATGCGCGACTGCGCGCACAGTGGGTCGCAGATGTAAAATCCAGTATTGCTGGCGTAGATCGTTCACAATCCGCTCGTGCGATGAATGAGCGGCGTCACAGTGTGCCTGTAGTATCAGCAGGCGCACGAACGGATGTCTTCCATTTAAGATTGCCGGTTTCTTGTTCATGTTCACTGGAGCGGCGTTTATGCGTCCGTGCATTTTCAATACTCCATCTTCGAGCACGGGGTCTAAAGCAAATAACTTGCTTTTCTTCGTCACTCTCCCCCCGTGCTCTAATACCTTTATTTCTTCGGCGAAATCATCTGCTTGGCACTTCTTGTGCCATAAAAGCTCTGCTCTTTCTAGGTGCCGCGGCTGTAACGTAGCTCTTTCTTTGCGGCACCTTTCAATGAAGAGCAACACATATGCGGTGGCTCGTATAAGTCGCTTATAGTTCGAAAAGCGACTTATATCCGGCAGCGGGAACTTGTTCGTTTGCTTCGTGGTGTGCGCGCACAAGGCTGGTTCGGGTTCATTTTGTCTTGCGGGTTCTTTTGGCCAGTACTCTTCCGGGCCTCGTAAAAAGTTAGGCCCGGTATACCAGCGATCGCTAACTATGATTTCGCAGTCGGCGCGTGTCGCGTCGTCGGCCGGGTTCTCTTTTGTCCGCACCCATCGCCACTGTTCGGCCTTTGTTGTCTCGGCTAGCTGTAATGTCGGGCGGACATCTCCCCCCGTCACGAAATAACGGCGGGGTATGCGCAGCGTCGCAACGCTGCTCATTACGTTAGGCGGAAGCTCCGGTTCGTCGTCCCGCCATGGTTCGTTTCGCCCGTCAACTTTGCGGACTTGGTTCTCGAAGATCCTCGCACGTTCGTTTAGGGGGCGGACTTTATTTTTCAGGGCCACCCCTAAAGATTCAACGGCAAAATGACGCTCCACTAGGTTGTGCAAGTCGTCTTCGCTCGTTGTTGTGTGTAGGGCGGTTTCGTAGCCGCGCGTCTTGATCATGCGCGGTGTAGTTCCGTATATTGCCCATCCAAGGTCGGTGAGCACCGCCGCTGGTTCGTTTGCACGCCCGGTTCGGGTCTCCTTTGAGATCATGACGTGCCAATGATCGGCTCCTATCAGGAGACAAGGCGCAGCAGTGTTGTAACATGCTTCGTCAAGCCCCGTCAAGTGACTATAGTTTTTTGTAAGCGTCTTGCTCACCGCTTGATTGTGCAGGTTCAAACCGCGCACGGTTCGCAATTTCAAGCGGTGCATCTGACCACCGTTTCGGCCACAAACGTCAACTTCTATTTGTCGGCTTCTTTGATGCTGCGTCATATCGCCTACGCCCTTTATGTAGAGCGCCGCCTCCGGTCCAGTGGCGCCTATTTCTAAGGCGAGATCGTGGTCGATAAGACTAACGGTCGATCCTTCGTCCAGCAGAGAGTAAGTTTCTACTCGTCCTTTGGGCCCGTACAAAGTTACAGGGATCACCTTTAACAGCACCGTTGGTGCGTTCGTTGTGAAATTCGTCGTGTTTGTGACGAACTCTGACGCTCCTGACGCTTCCGGTTTCTGCGGTATCTGCGCGGCCTGAGGCGCCGGCGCTTGCGTTCGGTGCACCTGCGCGGGAATTCGTGGCGCCTGCGTTTGCCATTTAGGAGCCGGCGCCGGTGCTAGGTTCGGGATGTTCATGTGTAGAAGTTGATGATGCGAATGCGGGCATCCTTCTACGCTGCATCCTTTAGCTCGGCATTGGTCTCGCCGATGTTTCTTGCTCATGCATTTAAAACAGATTCTGTTTTCCTTAGCCCAACTCCATCGGGCTGCAACTGTAAGTGCCTGTAGCTTCTTACATTGCGTCGTTTCGTGGTTTCCTCCGCAGCTTAAGCACGGTTCAACTTGTTCTGCAGAGTAAACGGGGTTCAGTCGGCGTGGCGCTATGCCACCGCTCGGTTTGATAAAGCGCAGTTCCCGGCGGTTCGGTGGCGGGACTGCTGTAGTCGACGTCCCAATTGCGGCCGTCGAGTACGTATAACGTAAGGCGCGATCTGCCTCTCGCATTAAAAACTTCGTCAATACGACAACCTCCGGGTCGTTCGTGTCGATGTTCAGTTCCGCGTAATCGCAAAATCTGGATCTCAAGTGTGGGCTCAAGCGTTCCAATATCTCTCTTGTCAGTAACGGATTATACAAATATTTTCGCTTGTCAACACTCGCCACGACCGTGATTATGTTCTGAACCTTCACTGCGAAAGCGTTTAGGTCCGCAGCGGACGAGCCCAGTCGTGGCAGTCTCTTCAAGTCGTCGAGCGCTCTATCGACGAGAATCTCGGGACGTCCGTAACATTGCCGTAAGGTCTGCATCACTGGTTCGGGATCGGTTGCAGTGTGAAGCAGTGCCAAAACGGCCTCGCGGGCGGCTCCCTTTAAGCATGATCTTAACCGCGCCATGTTCTCTCCCGGTTTAAACGAATACGCCTTCGTAGATTCGTTGTATGCCGCCTGAAACGGCAGCCATTCACCGGGCACCCCGCTAAACGTCGGTAATTCATATACCTGACGTGGCGGCGGTCGCTGGCGTGATATCTTTTCAATGGCCTCAGCCAGTTGAGCAATTCCGCGATTGCCGCTGTTGCTGCGTTCGCGGGTCGGTGTCTGAGTCGACGCCCGCGGTTCGCGTCGAGGCGTCGATTCGAATAGGTTCGATGGGTTCGGTGGGTTCAATGGGTTCGGAGGGTTCAATTTGTTCGCGTTGAATGCGCATTGCGCCAGCCAAGAGTCAACCTGTTGTTCGGTCTCAGGTTGCCCTAATACGCTGCCTCTTTGCGATCCTTCGGCTTCCAAAATGTCCAATTGCGAAGCAAGTTTGTTCTGGATCATTTGCTTTTCAAGTTGCAGCTCTCGACGGCTGACTTCTAGCATTCTCTGCTCTGCCTCGTATTCGGCTTGCCGCATACGCATCGCTGTGTTGTTCGAACATCTTGATGTTGCGGACGATTGGCGGAATACTACGGTTTTATTCAAAGTGGTTCGTGAAGTCGCGTTATCGCGTCGCGTCGTTGTGGGTGCTGTGACGTTAGGCTCGAGTGGGTTTTGCGCGGCGGCGACCAAGTGCCCGTAGCGATCGAAATCGCCTCGTGAAACGGTTTCGGGCACTGGCGCGTCCCTATCTCCGCCTGCAGCCGAGCGCACGTAATGGCCGAAGCCATCTCGTCCGAGGACGGGGACATGCGCTGGCGCGGCGGCATTACGTTCGCGGGCAGCCGAGCACACGTAACCGGGAACGTGTGCTGGCGCATTTAAACGACGGTCGAGATCGGTACGCCATAACAGTGGATCGTCGACGATGGTAGTCGGGTCGACTGCACTCCGGGCAAGGTCTGCCGGAGCAGAGGGTCCAGCTAGGTTCGATTGCTGTACTGCAGCAGTGACTGTTGACGTGGTTTCGGCTTGTTCGGTAGACGGTGGTGCAGATCTTGAAGTCTCCAGTTCTAGGAGTCGTTCCTGTGCGTCCGTTCGATCGGTCTGGGATCGCGTAACAACCATTTCGATGGTGTGGTTCAGATCCGGCTCGAAGGACCAAGCGATGTTGAGGATGGTCACTCAACGGTGTCTCTACGTAGCTCGTTCGGTTAATTAAAAAAGGGTTCAGGTTCAGTGGACTGTATATTTTATGGTTAATGGTTCTAGTTACACGATTCTAAGCAAAAGATTCTAGTTAAAGGTTCAAAGTTAAACTGATTCTAAACTTAACAAGGTTCGAGGTTCGAGAATGAGCGAGGTTCGACAATGAGCGGGGTTCGAGGATGAGTTCTTCCTTGCGGTTCGTGGTTCAGTTGCTAAGAAGTTCTCTCCAATTTTGCTCCAATGTTCATCCGAATGTTCGTCGGAATGTTCGTTCGGAATGTTCGTTCTAATGTTCGTTCGGAATGTTCGTCCGAATGTTCGTTCGGAATGTTCGTCCGAATGTTCGTTCGGAATGTTCGTCCGAATGTTCGCTCTGAATGTTCGTTCGGAATGTTCGTCCGAATGTTCGCTCTGATTCACTTTTGCTCCTTTGGGTTCCTCTGGTTCACTCTTCAACTGCTCCTACTGCTACTACTGCTCTATTGCAACTACAATGACTGAGGGTGTGTTCCGGTATATATACCCCCAGGCTTTACCGTAAAGAGAGCCGTTTGCACACGGCACCAATTCGCTCTTTTTTGTGTTCGAGATCCTCTATGAATTATACAATTTTAATTTTTCTTTCTAGAACCTGCCTATCGATTTCTCTATGAAAGAGTGCATATTAAAGCTTAGGTTGCCGCCCGTCTATATGTATATGTCCTACCACTGTAACATTCTTACTTTCCCGGTGGTAGGACATTCAGTAGCTTCGGGAGGGCCCAATCCTAGTTTATTCCTGATTGGAACCCTCCCATGCTTTCGGAGAGTACCCGACCTTCAGGACCAAGGTTAGATATGAGGCCGGGTACCTCGGGGATCACAATAAAACAAACATGGTCGTTATAGGTTATGGGGACGAGCGGCAATAAAATAAAAGGTTCACATTTCATAAAACATTACAAACTAGACAAAATCTTATGAAATAGTTACGCAATACGCTAATTCGAATCTAACAAGATTCTATTAGCGCAAAAAACGAAAGCGAGCGATTCGTCCGTAACAGGACCCTTAACCCATTCAGCGCCAATCACAACACGTATGCGTCAGAGCACTATGAATGTTTTTCGCTACATACGGAGTTTAAGCTGCTATGGACTACGGCATAGCGCTACGAGTATAGCATGGCGGTGAATGGGTTAAGTAGGGACTGAATAAATTAACCGACTTGGTAATACATGGATCTCACAACTTTTTACGGTAGAAGAACTGAGTTGCGAGACTTGGTTTTTTTTACAAGTTATGTTTTTGATGGGATTATACTTATCACGAACTGGCTGATCGTCAAATATCGACCAATCCTTCTAACACTAGAAGTTAGCAGGGTTTTACCTACATTTACGGTCGCACTTAGACTCACTTAGTGACGATTAACGGCCGAACCCTATATTCAAACCGCGGACAGATAGCCTTACTTCGGATTAAAATTTGACGCATTTTGTATGGGCAAATGTCAAATTTCAACCCGAAATAAGCCATATCTATCCGCGGTTTGAATATAGGATTCGGCCGTTAGTCGTTACTAAGGGCCTGTTGTTTGATCAGTAGTTAAACTAAGTCTCATTGTTCAAAATCGTAACTAACGGTTAAATCTCAAGGAACACACAAACACACATTTACATTAAACTGTAGATCTAGGATTCTCTAAGTTGACATTGAATTTGTATTATTTGACTTAGTATACTTAGTTTTCTACTTTTCTGTTAAGTATATGACAAATTTAATTATTTTTATATTATTATGACTGATACTTTTAATTTGTTTTAATTATTGTACCTATTTTGACGAAAATAGATCAATGCATGTAAATTTTAATGTAATTTGTAATGTTTTATGCAATAAATAAACTAAACTAATGTGTGAAATTTTCAATTATTTTTCTAATTTTACCCATTCAGTTAACTACTGATCAAACAAATCGGCCTTAGTGACGTCATACACGAGTTTGAAAACGGAACGAGTTAAATTATCTTTAATAAATCTATGTACGGCGGTAAGTTACAAGTCCTGCGACATAAACAAATGCAATGACGTTGTAGGTGTAAGAGGTACTTACCTAGATAGATTTTACGCACTCAGCAACTTTGCTAATTATAAGCCACCTAAACTTAGCATCCTCATCCCCCTTAGCCGCTTTTATGTGCAATGTAGTCGCGCGGTCATTTCGTTTAGGAGTGGGTTATTGAACATCAGGCGTAAGAATTATTTCTATTTACCGAAGATTCAAAAGTATGAATTCTTAAATTCAGTTTAAATATGCAATTTTAGTACACATTAGTGGATGAGATTCAAAAATCAACCCACAGAGCTTCTATTCAACTATGTAAAACCATAGTCCTTGACGTGTTATTTTTTAACGAGGTGGGTTCCGTAACTGCCCGACTCGCAATTGGCCACTTTTTATGTTTTTCTTTGGGGTTTGCACTATAATCACATCAAATTTGACACTTATTACGGCTAAAATCTTTGCGGGGGACGCCGGGCGCTCGGTACGTTTCATACATTTTGTATCGGCGCGGTTGCGGCATCAGGCGTCAGGGGCATAAATAGTAGCAAGCGGCCGTGGCGGTCAAAAGGTTAATTAGGTAGGACAGGCAGATGGACGAGCGAACGGACAGTGTATGCTTAGTCGGGTCCCGTTTGGCACCCTTTGGGCACGGGTTCCTAAAAATAAGGGCAGTCCTAGTATAGTGTTATCACTCAATAACAGGATGCCCACCTGTCATTGCGTCGATCTCTTTCGCGAAGAGGTTAGGTTGACAAAATAGAATGTTATAAAAATAACAGACAACATACTGTAAACTTCTTTATTAAAATAATAAATAGAATTGCAAAACAGTGAATACGCAGTAGGACTTGAGCTTCTGTCGCGCCAAGCAACCACATCACATTGCACAACATTCAAAGCATTGATACACCAAAACATGATACAAAATAATTATGAACATACTGGCGGACACCCTCACCGCTGCCAACACCGACAGCCACACGCCATTCACACCGATTAAAATCTAAACTCAACACTGATTACATTTGTTAGGTTTTTGGTAAAATACTATTTATAAACGCTATTAAAGAATAGACATCGAAGACAAAAACGTGTAAAAACGTTGTACTCAGAAAAATGCTGATATAAATGAACACTGGACGTCTTACAAAAAAATATGGTAACATCTTTTAGTTATATATACCGCACCGCAGATAATCTCCGGAGTAAAATAATATTTACAAACGATTAACCCGTCGCACTCGAGACCGCGGGGCGCGAGCCGAACCCGTTCCGAAACATATTTACAATTACAATAACACACAAGCCCGTCCACGGTTCACCCGCGAGTATCGACTACGATTGTGACAAATATAGTACGGTTCGAGACGTCTCTAAAATCTTATTCGAACGCTAGCGAACACGCGTTATAACAATTCATAGAATAAAATCTGAATATACTTTTGTACTTAAAAAAATACAAGGCATTCGACGTTTTAAAGTGACTTTGTGCATTGATAAGTCGAGAGGGGGTCGCGGCGGCCCTAGGAGACGGGCCGCCGGCGCACGAAGGCGTCGGCCGCCGACGACGCGTACGAGCTCGGCACGGCCGCGCCCGCCTCCTGCTTGTAGCCCGGCGTGCCGCTCGGCGCCTCGCCCTCCACCACCTGCGGACAAGCTCGCGGTTAACGCACCTTCGCGACCCGGACAGCGCCCGCCTTTTTGGTCACAATGCCAAGCCGCACAATGACTTTGAAGGATTACGCCTGAAACGCTATATGACTTAGAAGCAAAATAACTAACATGTAAAGCGTCTATTAAGCAAAATGCCTCAAACTAAAATCACTTATCATCACCATACTTGTAATGCAAAAGGACTTGGTAGTCAAATTTATAAACACTAGAATGACTATTAAAATAAAAAGACGCCAATGCAAAACATCTCTTTTGTAAAACACCTGGATATAAAGATGCCTAGGAATGCAAAATACCTCAAATGTAAAACAACTTTGAGGTTTAGTACCTAAACATAAAGTGAAGTTAAAGTGATAGTTACTTGACTGGCATTCATCTGTTACCAAATAAGGTCACCTTACATAATTAACCAAAAATTATTTGCGATTGTCATTTTAGAAAGTGAGGTTCTAATGAAGATGATACTTATCAATCAATTCAAATTAAGTGGCCTGGATCTAATCTGAAACTAGTGAATTCACAGTTTCTATGTCACTTACAGATAAGAGAGTTTGCGTACCTATCTACTGTAGATATATGTATGGTCTAGTCACACTGAATATTGAAATGTTACTGAATATTTTAGCCCGTTGGAATAAACATAAGTGAGCACCACATCGTTTCTAATGGTTTCCATTCATACTGTGAAGACATTGAATATATTATGATGATTGATTATGGCTTACTTTCATTTAATTTGCAGTTGTTTAAACGAAACTTTATATTTTAAATAGCACTTATTTATAGCCTATTGTAGATTGCAACTTGATAATATTAATTTGAGGACATTTGCTTTTTAGCCGTTCTTTATTGCGAGTCATTTTGCTTCTTAGTCCTATGGCGTATTATGTATAATCCTTCAAAGTATTTTTGTTTATGAGACATTATGCTACCTGGACAAAATTAAATGTAAGCGTAATGCAACTTAGGTAAACCGCTTTAGAGGTATTGATGCGAGGCATTTTGCTTTATAGCCATTTTGCATGTTAGTTATTATGCTTCTTAGTCATTTAGCGTTTTAGGCGTAATCCTTCAAAGTCGTTTTGCGGCGTAGGCATTGTGATCAAAACGGCTCTTCACCATAATTGTCACGCCCAGATTTTTTGAAACATTTTTTGAGAATTAAAACGACCCATATTTATCCACACCATTCAAATCTGCAGAGAAGACCCTCACTTCCATGAATAGCAGAACCTTGACCATTTCGACGCCGATTACGCATCTACGACAGATTTACCGCCGACGAATATTTATCAATTTATCATTGTCTTCAGCTTTTAACGAACTTACAGTGGTAGCCAAATCATGGGAAATCGGTTTTTTTTTTAATTCCAAATACCTACACATATAACTTATCATATTGACCACCATACAAAAAGTGCATTAGCGTCTGTACTGCTAGTAATAATTTACTAGCGTTTCTATCGATGTATGCTAATTTAAATCTGAATTTACCTTTTAAGTAGGAGACGATTTTCTTATCTGATAAAGTGTTGAATCTAATGAACTACGTCACTATTACGTTTCACGAAGAGAGAAGCAATAATACATAACATCACGCCTTCATTTCCAGAGTGGGGTAGGTAGAGCTATAGAAATACTAGCAAATCTAAAAAGACTTGTTTATAATTCTATAACCACATTTTTTTCAATCAGGCCGCGAAGTTTACTAGTGTATTAGTGACACGTTGCAAGCCCATCGCCTAACAGTACTATAAGCCCTTATTCCCTTAGTCGCCTCTTACGACATCCACGGGAAGACATGGAGTGGCACTATTCTAACCCGGCAACCATACGGGGCAATAATAATTTCGATAATAGATAAGACTACGACTACTGTGGTCACGAAATCGCAATAAAGAAAAGTAACAAACCGATGAAGCCGTAAGTATTGGAAGGATATTTAAAAAAATAACAGGTGGTTCTTAAAACACACTTAATTTTTAAATTAGCATTTGCATACATTGCGGAAACTTGTCAAAACACCGGAATTTCTAAAAGGGGACAACTTAGTACGTTCTCCCTTTTTACACGGTTGTTACATATTTCACGACATAAAATCCATATCATAACATCGTAGATTTAATTACTAAATGCTTTTAAAAATAATAAACTAATATGTGTAGGTATAAAATTCATGAAAACAATTAACAACACGCCCTATAATTGTCACGACATTGTGAAAACCCTATAGAAATTATTATTATTTACACGTGTACACATAAATATATCTATCTAATCGATGGGAGTTCATTGTTACTATAACACTAATGATAACCTACCGATAATAAAATGCCTGCAAATGAATTAACTTTTTATTCTAGCTACATGGAAAAGTCAATTAATTGTATTTTCCTGCCCTGATGACGCAATAAATGACTTTTAATTAGAGATCCCTCGTAGTTATTTTCTTATCCACAAGTGATTCGTCTTTAATTTAAATCGCATAGTAACATAATTTGCACGTGCCCACGTTTTAATTGATGGATTGTTACTATAACACGAATAATAGCCTCAAAAAGCCAATCATTTGTTTTTTCCTACCTCGATAATGAGATCCCCTTACGGAGATTATATACGCGATTAGTTTATCTTTAAACGTAACGTGATTATTGGTCTGTGAGTTAGCATGACACTTGAATCTACCCCTAAAGACGGATTTATGCAAGTACTCTTAGCAATTCATAGCAGATATTTCTGGACAAGCTCCGTTCGGATGACGCGCATCTTGCAACAGGGCATAAAATTACCAAGCATTATCACGACACACATCGAAACGCGTCCGAAAGTAGTTTCTCCGGATAGTCGCGGCCTTGAGGTTTGGTAGCGTTTCGCAAGGCGCAGGTCTGGGTCTAAATTTACAAACATTTAATTAACATGCAGATGTGCGTCGGTGACGGTAGCGGGTTAGGGTGTCGACTCCTGAGCGTAAAGTACCTAATACGACCTCCAGGGGTCGCTAGGAACCAATCCCTTTTTAAACATACAACGTACATTCGAAAAAATAATAATTCAGTTATTCCTATAAAATTTATAATATCGCTGAAGTCGACACAAATAATTGACAGAGGTCTTTACGCATTATTGTTAATGCCGTGTAAACAGAATTTAACCTAAGGTGAAGACCACCTATTTGGCCAACTGTACGTTCAACACTTGAGTACTGTGATAGCCTTGAGGGCTGGGAGAAAGATCTTAAGGAAACTTGCATATTTAGATGAATTAATGTGAAATCTAAAATAATTGGCGGGTTCCGTCGGAAATGCTAAGGATGTAGTTGGCAGATTCAGAAGAAATGTAACTTTAACTTGGTTAAAGCATACCCCGGAAATAACAAGTAAAAAATTAATTACCATGCAGAGTCCTCCGGCGCGTTTCTGCGACTTCTCGCGCTGCGTGTAGCGCGCCTTGTAAAAGTCGCTGAAGAGGAAGAGGAACAGGAAGCCGTGCATGGCGATCCAGTACACGAAGGCGTGCGGGTAGCGGCACGACGGCCGGAACAGCACTTGCAGCTGGTGGCTGAAGATCAGCACGAACTGGATCTGCAACGAGACCAAACCGCTCACTACAAGACTAGAGGACACCCGCCACATCGTACGAGTGGAATCAGTTTCCCGCTATTAACCTTATTTGAACCCCTTAGGGGATTAATTTACAAAAGTGCACCCCTAGGATATCCATTGAATATTCCCTCCAAACAAGTCCCTAGATCTAGCGGTTTCGGCTGTGCGCTGTCCGTCAGTCCGTCAGTCACGGTATTGTTTTATATATTTAGATAGCAAAGGTAACGGTGGTCGCTGCGACCTGTCAGATACTCTTGGCCTAGGAGGGATCTTACGAGAATACCCCTAAATGTTATCTTTAAAAAATAAAAACGGAAACATCATGGCTTTTAAAAAAAATAACAAGCCTAATTTTCAATAAGGTGTCTTACTCCTTTTTGTCGAGTTGACCTTTTATTCCGTATTTCTCTTCAATGATGATTGCTACATTCTCAATATTGTTAAGATGTTATTAATTCTCCACTGAATTTATTTAAGGAAGCTCGTGTCTAAACAATGCAAATGTAATACAGACGCAGACCTTTGCTCAACAGTGCGTGTGCGGTTTAGGTTAACGCGTTACTCATATAATGAATTCAACTTACACTCTTACGAATAAGCTAATTTGTCATTTACATACATAAAATAAATTGATACGGTATTGCGTGTTTAGATATTTTTACAATAACTTTTTGTAAAGAATACAAGGTAACTGCTACCCAACGCATTACCTCAAATTGCTGGATAAGCAGTGTAGTTCTATTACCAATATCAAGTTTGAATCACTTTCACACTTCGGTTGGGTTTTTTCGTGTTAGTCAAGCATTATCCACTTTATTAGTAACCTTTTAGATGGCTTATGTGCTAAACAATTTTTTTATCTGAAAATGTACTTGCATACATACTTAACATCACTATTCATTCATTCGCAGAGTGGGGTAAGCAGAGCTACAGAAATACCAAAAACTACAAAAAGGCTTGTTGGTAATTGTGTAACCACATTTTGCACAAGTAGGCTAAGATGTTTACCAGTGTATTAGTGACAGGTTGCAAGCCCATCGCCTAAACATTACTACAAGCCCTTATTCCCTTAGTCGCCTCTTACGACATCTACGGGAAGACACCGAGTGGCACTATTCTAAACCGGCAACAATACAATACAATACAAAACACGTTATTGTCCACCAAACAAAAACATTACACAGAATTTGCACAATTTAGAAGACCCAGGTAAACAACAGGCGGCAACCACACAGGCAAAAAAATAATAATGAAAATTTACTTATCAGGGTTAAAAAACAAGTATTTGTGCCCTTTAATAAAATGAAACAATCACATTAATATACCTAAATGCTAAACATTTCCTAAATCCTAGCTATTCTGATAGTTTTATTCAGTTAATAATAATTAATTTTGTAGGTTAGAAATTTGTTTACAAATGAATCAAAATCTAAAAAAAAAAAAAAATTAGGCGCGTAAAAAATAATAGTCTGTATTAAAGGTTTCACAATCGGTACCTTAATATAATAATGCGCAAAACGCTATGAATGATGTTAGTTTTATCCTTATTAATAAAATGCAAACGTACCATCTGGAAAGCGGTGAGGTACTTCTTCCACCAAATGTACTTCTGGTATTTAGGACCCATGGCCGACACCATGTAGTAGAAGTACATCACGATGTGGACAAAAGTGTTGAGAAGCGCGAAGAAAGTGCTGTGACCTCCTGTAAGTAACAACCACAAATTTTATTCCTCAAATATACAGGGTGTCCCAAAATCGGTAAACCACATTGACACCGGAGGTAGGTCAGCTTAAGAGGTGCCGAACTAGCCTAACATGACCTCAGTAAAATGTGCACGGTTTTCGAGTTATTGCCAAATTAAAGGTTTTTATAAATTTTCACCTTTTTTAACACTGTTTGTGCTAGGATTCAGTCGGAAAGCTCTCGAACTTATTTTTTTTTAAATGTAGGGAGCCTGGGATAGTTTATTAAGATATCAAAAGTGTTATTTTGTCAATAACTAATCTAAATTTATGAAAAATATTGGATTAGTCTCGATTTAAATTATCAGTAAATCATTAATTTCAACTTTTGACACCTGCCGTGAAAAAATTTTACTAGAAACGAAACGAGCAAATGATGTTTAAAAATTGAGCATGTTATGCAGATTCAGAAATGGTACAATACAAGTATCTTACTGCGATAAGAAAAGCATTCAATAACACTTTTCCGATGCCGCAAACCGTCGCCGTCAGGTAAAAACAATGCCGTACGATGTGATATCGCATTTGAGGCCTAAACATCTTATTTTTTGCCAAATGCACGAGATCGAAAGAGATGGAAATAATGTGCATCTCGGGCTGGATGAAAGTTGATGACCAAAAAAAAACGGGTTTAACTTTCAATGATTTATTTTAATACTTAAAATTAGTTACAATAAATGTTCAAATTGTCTGCCTCGGACTCTAATACATAAATAACACCGTCTCAAAAAATTTCGGCTCAATTTTCTTAAGGTAATTCCCGATATGGTCCGGGCTGCGTCGAATACACGCTGCCGCAATTCTTCTTCACATCTTATTGGTTTTGCATAAACTTTATCTTTCAAACATCCCCAATAAAAAAAATCCAATGGGTTTAGATCCGGGGAACGCGGTGGCCATAAAATTGGACCCAATCGCCCAATCCATCTCTCGGGGAATGTGTTGCTGAGGTGTTCGCGGACTAGTCGAGCGTAGTGTGCCGGGCAGCCATCTTGTTGGAACCACATCCTTTGTCTCAGTGCCAACGGTGTATCTTCTAAAAGTACTGGAAGATCATTTTCCAAAAATTGAAGATAATTTGTTCCATTCAAAATAGCTGGCAGTTCGACCGGTCCTATTATTTGGCCGTTAAAAATGCCCGTCCACAAATTAATTTTGAATTGGTATTGGGACCGGTCTTCTCTTTGTTCATGTGGGTTTGACAGCTGCCAGCTATGGGTATTATGTAAATTTAGATATCCATCCCTTCTGCAGGCTGATTCGTCGCTCCACAGTACTTCATTGAAGAAATTAGGATTTTCCCTGTATTTCTGAGTCATCTTCCGACAAAATTCAACACGGTGTGCGTAGTCCGTTGCAAGTAGTGTTTGGACGCGTTGGATATGGTAGGGATGGTATTTATGACGATTTAAAATTCTTTGTGCCGATGATTTGGGGACTCCAGTGCGGCGTTCAATAATTCGCACTGAAGTTCCTGGCTCCGCTCGTACTTCTTCCAAAACCACGTCGTCGTTAACAGTCCGAGGTCTTCCTCCTTGGGTACTCGTTCCTGGTAGCCTGCCCTCGTGATAAGCGTTTAGGGCTCTTAAAATGACGTTATGAGTCGTTGGATTTCGACCTGGATATCGTTCCGAGTACAACCTTGTAGCCAATCTTGCGTTGTACGTAACATTGCCTCGACTTGAAACATGCCTAGTTTCACCGTAAATCAAGAGCATGTCAGCGTAGTCGCCATGAGTGTACTGGGGATCACGGTTTGCCATCGTTGTTGTCGTAGCAGTTCCACAAAGCAAATCAGAGTCCAATAGAGTGCCGAGTTGTCGTTTTCAGAGAAATCAGAGTCCAGAGAAAAGCCAAGTCGATAATAACACACAGATGGAACGCAGAGAACACGGGTGTCGCACGAAACGCAAGGTAACGAACTGATTTGGTTCGAAGGCTACTGCTTATCGTGCTACTTGTAAATAAACGGACAAAGCACTCTATCCATCCCTTTCTTTAAACAATTGGTAAAGCAAGGCAGGTACAAAGCCCGAAGTGGAGGGGTCCAGGTAGAAATCCACACGTGCTATTAGTCACCGATATCCTTCAAAAGGGAGATGAACATTATTTCCATCTCTTTCGTTCCCGTGCATTTGGCAAAAAATGAGATGTTTAGGCCTCAAATGCGATATCACATCGTACGGCATTGTTTTTACCTGACGGCGACGGTTTGCGGCATCGGAAAAGTGTTATTGAATGCTTTTCTTATCGCAGTAAGATACTTGTATTGTACCATTTCTGAATCTGCATAACATGCTCAATTTTTAAACATCATTTGCTCGTTTCGTTTCTAGTAAAAAAAATTCACGGCAGGTGTCAAAAGTTGAAATTAATGATTTACTGATAATTTAAATCGAGACTAATCCAATATTTTTCATAAATTTACATTAGTTATTGACAAAATAACACTTTTGATATCTTAATAAACTATCTCAGGCTCCCTACATTTTAAAAAAAATAAGTTCGAGAGCTTTCCGACTGAATCCTGGCACAAACAGTGTTAAAAAAGGTGAAAATTTATAAAAACCTTTAATTTGGCAATAACTCGAAAACCGTGCACATTTTACTGAGGTCATGTTAGGCTAGTTCGGCACCTCTTAAGCTGACCTACCTCCGGTGTCAATGTGGTTTACCGATTTTGGGACACCCTGTATAAAGAATGTAAATCTAACGATAAAACACAATCTTTAAACAAAATGGAAAAAAGATTTTGACAAGGGTCACCATTTGTGTAACCAGCCAAAAGGATAGAAGCCCTTGTAAGGAGTGTGGTTACACAATATGCTTAAAAGTAGGTAGTTATTTAAATCAAACTAAACTTAACGTGTCAATATGCTGACACCCTACGTAAACAATTTTCAAGACGATACCGACGATAATGAAAACGAAACTGTGATGAAAATATTTGAATTACCCGATAATGACGATATTTGATCTAGAATAATGTTGAAGGATATAGAAATACGTCATTCGCTATCTTTTAATTGATATTTAACGAATCAATTAGTAGCAGCAGGCGTCACGCAATGGTTTTAAGCTGCAGCGCACTTCGGGAAATTTTCCGCGCTACGCGTTGTTTCCACGTTTAATGTGAGCGCAAACATAAAAACCTTGTTCTCTATGCTGTATTAGTTTATTCTATTACTAAAAGCTATTTTAAGTGAAGTGGGAGTGGCCAGTATACTCATGTTTGATCGTAGAACACTCTTGTATTTCGAAATATAACATGATAGTTTCCTCACGTGGAGCATTGATGCTTAGCAATGTGTTCTGATGTATTTCGCAGCAATTAGTAACATTTAATTCAAATGACGTCAGGTGTATTTTAATAAACGTAGTGCTTTTGAAATGTTTGCTGTATTGATTATCTGTAATGCGGATGTTTAATTTAGTTTTTAGTCCTCCGCGGCCATCGCGCTAATGGATAGAACCACTGCTGACACCTTGTCAATAATTGGTGGTGTGTCCAATTTAAGACAAACACCTCTGGAAGGTTACCGTGACATGCCTAATGGTGCAGTTACACGAGCAACTTTTAACGGCAATTTTAACCCCGCAATTAATCTAATTTCGTGTAATAGAACGAGATGTCAATATATTGCCGGCTATAAATTGCCGCTAAAAATTGCTCGTGTAACTGCACCTTAAGCAATTTAGTTTCTGGTGAGAGAAAGAGATAGAGCTTTATAACTGCCATTGCTTTGTACTTGTAAGGGAAGAGAAAAGAAGAAATTCCCTTTAAGATTATGAGGTTTTTTTTTTCTATATTTACGACTACGAGTAGTAGCGGAACCAGTAAGAGCTTTTCATCAAAACTTGGCACAATTTGCTCTGCTAGTTGTAAGTAACTATAGTAAAAGACAGTTTACAATCTATAAAGGGCATTCTTCTTTTTTTTATTCTCCTACGGATTTTCTTTCTTGTCATCGCAAGCTCGCAGGCCAACTTGCAAAAAATAGCAGAGATCGATGCAAAATGTGTCGCTGACTGCTGATATCTGACGTCTCCAGCGCATAAAACGGTAATCCTGTCTAACACAACCTCCCTTAGTTCTATTTTTTTCAGGTTATCAAGAAACAAGACGACAAGTCGATGAGTGAACAAATGTTTAGAACATTGAAAAGGTTAATAAAATCCAATAAAAAAAACAAGAATAAAATATGCATATTACTTCCAACTGCTCGAAGTCGTGTTGATTACGCCTTTAACCTTAACATCAGCAATAACTTATTACTTAAGATGTCAACTTAGCATACAACAAAAGATAATTTAAACTAACTACTCTTTTAACAATCATCAATAAACAATTATGTAAGAAGTCATTGCAAGAACTAACGCGAACAAGAAGTAGGTTTGTATTTCTGTGGATAAAGCCTATCTTGTTCAGTTCAGATTGAAGAGTAGTGTTCAAGGGAGTAGAATTTACGTTGGCCTTTTAACAAAGCGCATATAAAACACAAACATAAAACGTAATTTCATAATAATCCGAATGCTACAGACTCATAGTGAACATCATAAGCGGAGGATCATGTTTGGACGGGCCTATTCCGTTTACACGAAATATTTTTGCCAGAATGCATCATTTCCCAAATTTTGATTTACACAAAAGTTGTTTCTCGTCGCAGTTGATCTATTTTTAGGGTTCCGGAGCCCAATGGCAAATACGGAACCCTTATAATTTCGTCATGTCCGTCTGTCCGTCCGTCCGTCCGTCAGTCCGTCTGTATGTCACAGCCATTTTACTCAGAGCCTATTGGCACTATATAAATGAAATTTGGAGGATAGATGTATTCTATGAACCGCTATACAATGATGTAGTAAAATTATTAGGGGTGGCACTCCATACGTGTAACTAGGGAACGAAAATTTTTTTTTTGAGTTACATCAGCCTTTGGTGTATTGTTGGATATGGCTTCCAAAATGATACAGAGGTTTTTAAGTGACTTTTTTACGTAAGTGAACAGTTGGCGAGATATACGCTTCTAAAGTCGTAAAAATTCTGTCCGAGTGGGTAGCTTTTGAACTGTTAAATAGAACATTCTAATAAAAATGACAGTAGTAGAACATACGAAATACTTCCAACCAAAATTGTTTTGAACACGATACGCTGTGTAGTTTTTGAGATTTTTAATAAAAAAAAATTGAATTTCAACCATGAACGTTCATCCCAGCTACGGAACCCTTCACTGTGCGTGGTCCGACATGCACTTGGCCGGTTTTTTTATGTGGTCACAAGTTAAACCCAAACTAATAGACGTAACAAGCGGTTTCGGTATCCCGGAAACTTTGGGAAATTATACTTTTGACCAAAAATATTTCGGGCAAACGGCAGGCTCCCTGTTGGAACTTTGTTGTTTGCATTAGTTATTGGGACAGTGATTGGCCATTATGACTCGTTTTGTAGGTACAAAGCTGATATTTTGATAATACGTCTTAACGTATTATTATAATTAGGTGTATCACTTCAGTTTAATATAACTTTTTTTTATACACCGCGTTGTCGCTACTTTCTTTTATTATAGGTAGTCGAGTGGAAGTTTCCAATTGAATAATTATTCTGATTTAACTAGCTTTTCATTAAAAAAGCCACATTGAAATAAGAACACCCGTTTGGGTTCTAGGGAGTTAAACAATATTTTTACCTTATTGCCGATACGGAACTACATTTAAATACTCGCTGTGATACTGTCTTAAATAACCTTAACCTTAATGCATAGTTTTTAACCGACTTCAAAAAAGGAGGTGGTTATACGTTCCATAGTATGTTTTTTTTTATGTATGTTCACCGATTACTCCGTCAATTGTGGACCGATTAAAATATTGAATGTGTTTTTTTTTGCTTTCATAGAGTATACCTACGAGGTGGTCCCATTGTCAACAAATCTGAATTTGATGAGGGGATCAGTGAGGAATTGAGGGAACTCCTCAAATATTGTAGGCAAACATATAGGCGATTTTAGTATTTTTAGTAACAAATCTAGCATTTGCATTCAGAAAGTATCATTTGTGGAAGTGGAACTGATGATGAAGACCACGGATAGCCATCGCAACTCCTCAACGGTACCTACTTCAAGGGTGGCGGTCAGATATCTCGATTAAGATAGTTGAGCGACAACAACGAAGAGAATTTACTTGTTGAAATATGACTGACTTTCCGGCGGCGTTGCTTACGGCGCGCTTGAAACTTAAAGTTTCATATCAACTAGTAAGTGGGACTACGGAACAGCTTATTATGATCACTAAAAAGCATAAAATAAAATAATTGTTTTAAAAAACAAAAACCCATTGGTGAAAACATTGTGGTCGCCGACTTCAGTGGGACTAACCTATTAGGTAGGAGCCTACAATTTTAAAAGAAGTTATTTTATGCGTTTTTGAAGACGGTTTTTTGTTTTTTAAAACATTTATTTTATTTGTATTAATCAATCACGCTGTAACCATTACGAACAGGGCAAGGGCGTAAATAAATGGTTTAAACAAACAGACGACACGCCAAATAAGAGTTTGAAATACGTACTAATTCAGCTTATTGATTACACATTGGCGATTATACCTAATTATTCTTCCGAAAATGGTTTTTCATCCGTTAAGTTTAGTTAATGAAGTCAATAAAGGCTAAAAAATAAAAAATAAACATTCAAGCGTGAAAGTGCTCAATAACGCCTGAATAATGATTAATTACACACTTAATTAAATCAACAACAGCAATCAATTCCTTATACACGGTTCAATTAACCCAAGCAGAAAACGGCCGGTATAAATTAAGAATTAGCTGAATCCTAATGGCTCGTTTAAGGCGGCTTTTGACCTTCTGTTAGGAATAATTCGACGGTAGCCGAATCGGGGTCTTCTTAGTTCTACTGCCCTATCCTTTGGCAACTGGATACTTATCTTAGCATGCAATAAGTAAGGACTCATTTTGTATATGTAGTGAATTAACTTTTCCATTGCCTTGTAAAACAAACTGAACCGTCTCGCAACTGCCTGCTCCCCGGTCTCCGCAGTAGGTAATATACAAATCTTCTTTTTGATCTTTAAACAACTATAGTTTTTTACCTATAAATAAATAAGTAACCTGAAAAATCTGACTCTGACTTTAGTTAATAGCGAAATATCGCACCTTCGGTAGAACAAGGGCAAAATATACAATGTGACTAAAGGGGCAATTATGCCTTGTTCTACCGAAAGTACGATATATTCTAGCTATAAGTCTGGCATGACAACAAGTGTAACTATTCCAAGTTTAGCCATCAGAAAGCACAGGTTTTCATAGCTTATTGTAAATTACAATGTTTACACCCAAAATAATATCATTGTCATTCACATAAAAACAGACTTAATGAATATGCAGATATGCTAAATATTTCAAGTTTAGTTAAGAAACGTTTTAAATGTATATTGAAATTATGTCTTAATAAAAAACATGAAATGTCTCATATACATACAACATAATAATAATATGTTATGTTAAAATCGTAACGTAATTTAAATAATTATTTTCTGTTTTTACACTGTATTTTTAGGGTTCCGCATCTGAAGTTTGCCAACGTGAGTCTGTTTCTATACTAAGCCTCCGTTGTCCGTCCGTCTGTCAATCAGCGAGCTGTATTTCATGAACCGTAATAGATATGCAGATGACATTTCCACAAGGTAGCATTTGTATAAAATAATAAAGTTGAAAATTAAATTGGGTCCCCATGCTAGAAACGTATTTTCTTCCTCGTTTTTTGTTCAATACTGAATGGTGCGAAACCTCTCTTGTGCGAGTCCTACTCGTACTTGGCCGGTTTTTTTTTCCTCGGTAACCTAAGCATTTTACTATTTCAGTTAAAAACTAATTGTTATCAGTTTAAAAAAATACACAAAACCATTGTAACTTGTACTTACCTACTAAGTTTTTAATTATTATGTACAGTCGACTGCAAAGACATATAGTTTTGACCCTTATTCCACTGAAATAAGGTTCAAAAGTAGATACATATCTTTGTAGTCGACTTTACTAGAAAATTCTTTTATATTGTTTGAAAAACTGTATCACCCAAAAAAACTGTATTTATAATAAGCAGTGGATTCATTACACCACCATCGCCGGAAATATATAATTTGGCTCCCTTGTGCTTCAAGCTAGGCTTTACCTGGTGCGAACTTGACTCCCATCCAGACGGAGAAGGGCATGATGCCGTGGTGGATGACGTGTAGGTTAGACACCTGCTCGTCCTTCTTGCGCAGCACAAAGAACAGCGTGTCGAAGAACTCCGTAAACTTGCTGAAGTAGTACCACCAGCACGTCGCCGCCATCTGCCCGAGAACAAACAAGTAGTGATGATGCAGTTAGCCTAGTTGGCAGTGAATACCCTGCCTAAAAAGCAACAACAAATATTGGTCTGACAATATTAAATGTTAAGTATAAGTATTTATTCCTCTTTATAAGCATATCTATAGTTTTCTACTCCCAGTAACAAGCCTAGAGCTTAGTTTGTACGTAATTTAATTTATTAAATTAGAATGTGTTCTGCAGGTAAATCTTCTTTAACGGAACACTAAAAAATATCATGATCTTTGGATTGCTGTGACAAAAACCAAACACTCGCGCTGGTGACTTTGAAAGGCAACGCGATTTCAATTGTATTCTTATTTTCCGGTATGCAAACATGACGGATATATGTATCGCTGACAGTGAAGAAATCCGACAAAGTTATTAGTTTTATTACAGTACCGATCTACGGGACCGAGTTCATGCTGGGTATAAGGGGAGAACAAGCCATACGCAAATGGGAATTGGAGTAATTGATTAATGAGAATGACAATAACGATAATGATATGATAAGATATTTTATCTATTACTTAACAGAGTATTTTAGCTAGTATAACTGGTTTTGTGTCCTTGTTATCGTCTGATAAATAAATTATTTATATACTTACACCGGTTAATCGCAAGTTGGGTCATATATATATATTTAACGTCTTCAGAAGACAAAGAACTCGTTAATTGGATTGATAATAGGTAGATCGTATGAGATCTGCTAAGTAAGATTAGGGTTCATTCTAATTTCCTGTATGCGTTACTTCTTCGTATGATGATGTCAGGTTCCTAAATAGAAACGCACCCTAAAAATTCCTGGTTAAAGGAACCCTTCAAATATGTTTAGGTGTCTAATTTTGCGTGACAAAGGCGTGCGTGACATATTTTTTCCTATTTTACATATTCCCTCCCGACGTTCCCTTAGCGACGATGACCAATAATAAAATAGAAGTTCGCACCCTCATTGCGGTAGGGCTCCGGCTATAGTCGACGAGCTGGCATCTGAAGTCGTACTCGCCCCACCAGCCGCTCATCAGGTACTGAGGACAAATGCACCCTGTCAGATTATAATTAAAAATGAAAGTCGTAATTACGCCAGCGTTACTTTTACATTTAAATATTTACTGGAGCGTTTCAGATCTAGTGAAATTGTTTAGGTATTTCCCAGATTTTCTGTAGTAAACAACGATGACGTAGATTAGACATTGAATCAAGTTTACCGTGAAGCCGGGTGATTAAGCAGAAAACATTTAACCTGTATCGAACATTCCATTTAATTACATTTACGTCATCGTGTTTCCACTTGCGCTCGACAAATGCTGTGCGGGCTGCACAATAAGTCTCAGCAGTAACCCATTTCCATTAGAATGCTGCATGCTCGATCAAGCGGAAATGATATCGGAGCTACTGTTGCTCGCAGATAATTCAGCACTGAGGTTTCTTAGTATTTAACTTGACTAAAACCACGATAAAAATACACATTCTTTTACGATTTGACATCTGTATTTTAAACGCAACTTGGTAAATTTCAAAAAAGGCTTCCTGGCTTCGACTTCGACATTCGACTTTGTCACGACGATGTAACCGATCTCTACTAAGTTTTGCGTTAATTTTATACTACTTAAAAAGAGAAGGGAAAAAGGCGGCGTTACCTCATAGAATATCCAGGAGCTGAAGAGAGTCTGGGCAAGGTTGTAGAAGACGAGGATCCTGCGTAGCTCGAAGGGCTTGCGGTTTGCCATGAGACGCGGGCCAAGCGACTTCGCGCAGTATGCGTAGCACAGGCACGCCGCCACCGTGGGCCACGGTGACGACGTCATCGCCCAATCCTTCACGCGGGGATCTGCAACGCCACGTGAACATCATCACCCATAATCTACCAATCGTGCTAACTGATATCCATAGACTTTATTACCCTCGCAAATAAACAGTGGTATGTAAACTGAGTCAAGTCACGTTTTTTTATCGATACGGCATAGTAGATTGTTCAACAAAGGACTAAAGTTAGCCTATGAGTGTCATTGTGTTTTTTTTAGACTTTTAATCTCGGTGTACCTTTCACTTCGATTGCGAGAAAAATAAATCTTAAATTATAAATTATAATTATGTTATTGTTATTACAAAAACTTAAACAAACTTTGAACACTTTGTATAGTAAATGTCAATCCATAGAAAACTGTCACTTTAGACAAGTATAAGGCGTGTCAAGTTTATCAGCGTAATAATATTAACATAGACACGTACATAATTACATTTTTTTATGATTTTTACCCTCAACTCGTCACTGTTATGCAGAATGAGACAGCAATAAGGTTGTTTTTGGGGGTCGTATGCCCAGCCACCCTCCACCGGCGCTACCGCACATACCGACGAAAAGGGCAATATCACCAAATGGCAACATGTATCTGGCTGTTTGTGGTTTTCCAAGGCTTTTACATATAAGAAAATAAAAAATACTTTAGTCTCTAGGGAGTTAAATGACCATTTATCTCCTAGGTATTCAATACATATACATATGGCTATAATGCGTCATATTAGAACGAGAGAAGCGAGTTTTTTTTTAAATCCATAATAGTACCTATTTACGTCGGGGTAGTTTAAAAAACAAGGACGTACATATACGCCACTTAAACGAAATTTAATAGTACTAAATTAAACTGTGACCTTTATTTTAGGCACGAACTCCATGAGTGAGTAAATCGCCAACGATAGTCTTGTCATGCTATCGAATTCAACACACAAAATCACGTCATTTTAAACCCTGTGTAGATTGCAATACTATCCAAGAAGCGATAAACTCTCTCATGGACTTGTTCGCGCCTTACAGGCACTAGCAGCTAATACTTAAGTAGTAGTTGACCATCGCATCAACAAGGACGATATTTATTTACAGAGTTTGAACAATTTATCATCATTTTTCCGCGTATTGTGTAAGCAGGTGCTAGAGCGATATTGCGCATCCGGAATCGAATAATTGCTAAACAGTTTTTACCAACTGAAACTGAATATAACTAACTTCTAGAATGTCGTATTAGCGAGTAAGTAAATATGAATATATTAAGGGGTGAAGTGTTGTGATGTGCGTCAGAGCTTCGAGCGCAGGTCACGGCGCGGCAGCGCGTAAGATCTCGGAACATTGACATAAAGCCGGCATCGTTACGCCAAAGCGACGCTACAGCGCGAGGTTGGAGTGTGGTACATTCTAAGGCGCTTATGCAATTTGGTTGAGCAAACTCTTGCTGGTAAACCTTGGTGGCAACCGGCGCGGTTCGCTGTTGACGCAAAGTTCTCGAAAAGTCAGGTGACCCATCCGGTGTAAGGAAACATCTACTAATGCGACTAACTTTATTAAGGTAGTCAACTAAACTGGCGTGGTATCACTATGTACTAAGAAATCATAATTTTAACAGAAATTTACGGATAACAATAACATACTAAGAGTACCTCGTATTTTTTAAAGAAGATATTCTATTGTTTACAAAAAATGTATAAAGGTAAAAGGAACATACCACTCCTGTTATCCAAGAGGTCCCTGTACCAATTGTAGATGCTCGTCATTTTGAAGGGCTGCTAGTACTGATCTGAAACAAGTGTAACACGTTATTAATCATCAGGATATAACATTAATCAAAAAACCTTAATGAGATGCTGCTATGGTGGCGCGCAGCGCAGCGCAGGTATGTCAAGATTAGTTTTATTCCCATCGATGAAGTTTGCAATTTTATAGCGCAGTTATTTCGACAGTTGAGGAATTAGTTTTCGTCAGTGTGGACTTTGCACTTCGCGTCTTTAACACGGCTTTCACCATCATGGATTACTCATCATCGCGATATTACGTAGATAATAAGCTAAATATTGATAATTATTGTCAACTAGTGAAAAGTATGACTAACGGACTAAATTCACCTACGCGTACATCAGTGACAAACTTATCGTACGATATCGATAGAATGAAGTTGGTTAGTCATAAATAATCTTAATTATAGTAAGATTGTGAAGCACGCTACTACGCGTACATTTCTTGATAAACAACAATTATTTTATACCTACGTGTAACACAAACGCAACGAACGAGTTCCATAATTACAGTTAACCTCAGACGTAGGACAAGGTGCTAGTAATGGATATGATATACGCAGAAACAAACATAATTTGCGGATGCGGAATAGGGAAATATCGTCGCGTTGTTGATCTCGCGTAACTCTGCACAGCACATACTGCCGTGTGAATATTTGATTTATTTGTACACAAATTAGAACGAAACGACACGAGGTTAGTTAGGCGACTACGGAAATGTACTTTTAGCACGAAGGTTTAACACGTTTAAGTACTGTCCGTCAAAATATGTTCATAAGCATTTTGTACACAATAAGATTTCGTCAGAAACATTAATAACCTGTGTCCATTGTGTGTATTTATTAATAAGGTTTTAAACATTATATTGTTTGTAAGGGACAATTACTAGAACTACGGATCTTATACTGAACAAATTCAATAGATCCTACAATTTATCCCGGCGAATCAACGCGAGCCATGTCGCGAGTCAAAGATTTTTGCTTTTGCCTATACTTTTGAAGTGCGACTCATAACATACAACAATTTTGATATTTAATTTAATTTTAAAAGCGTTTATAATATACAGGGTGTTCGGCAGAAGGGTCGACAAACTTCAGAGACAATAAAAGTTGCCGATTATTGTTCCCCATAATAAAAGTTGATGAGTATGACCTACGGAGTTAGTCCCTGAAATTTGTCGAAAAGACCAGAGTATAGGTGATATAACAAACGTTGCATATAACAACAAAACTGAATTTGATTTGGTACCTATACCTTCATTGCATAATATTATCGTTAATTTGGACTAATTTTATTTCTCCTGTAACATACATACTCGTAGATTTAAATTATAATTTTAATGAATGATAACATGATAAGAAATAATGATCATACGATATTGGTAATTAATACAAACCGAAGGTAACAAATGTTGAAGCCTGAGATGATTTTTGACTCGCTTAAGGGTCCCCTATGACCTATTTTAGGTCACTACCGCCCCATTATGTTAGGTTAGGTGTTAGAATTGTGACCATAACAGCGAATTACATTAATTCAGCGTTAAGTTTTTCGTTGTTAAATGAAATGTATGTGATTTGATTATTAGATAAAGTAAATATTATATCATTTAATCCCTATACAAAAAGTTATTACATAAGTATATCAGTAGTTTTTTATACGTTATACGTTTCATTCATTGTTGTATTAAACTATAACTATTACAATTAACTGAATGTTATATCAAATGAATTTATAAAGTGGGTTTATATTTTACGAGTATTAGAAATTTTATTGTTAAGTTGTATTACTTGCCCATACTTTTGAATATCTTAATCACGTGCCCTAGGTACTACCTACTATGTATTTCAGTATTTTTGCGCCATTAAGATCTGTAAAGCGCTACTGTAGCTGTCCATGAGCATAGTAAGAAACAGTGCAATATTAAAACAAAAATAATACAAAAATAACCTATATTAAATTTAATAGGTATATATTATCAAAACCGCACTTACTATTTACCTAATTATTTTTATAAAACAATCTTTTATTATCTTGTGTAACCTATTGTACTTTTTTGTGTTGGTAAATAAAAGACACTTTTTAGGGTTCCGTAGCCAAATGGCAAAAAACGGAACCCTTATAGATTCGTCATGTCTGTCTGTTTGTCCGTCCGTATGTCACAGTCACTTTTTTCCGAAACTATAAGAACTACACTGTTGAAACTTGGTAAGTAGATGTATTCTGTGAACCGCATTAAGATTTTCACACAAAAATAGAAAAAAAAACATAAATTTTGGGGGTTAAACCCATACGTGTGGGGTATCTATGAATAGGTCTTCAAAAATGATATTGAGGTTACTAACATAATTTTTTCTAAACTGAACAGTTTGCGCGAGAGACACTTCCAAAGTGTTGAAATGTGTGTCCCCCCCCTGTAACTTCTAAAATAAGAGAATGATAGAACTAAAAAAAAATATGATGTACATTACCATGCAAACTTCCACCGAAAATTGGTTTGAACGAGATCTAGTAAGTAGTTTTTTTTAATACGTCATAAAAACATTGATCAAAGCTACAACGAACTTTTATATTATGTTACTTGCTGCTACGGAACCCTTCATGGGCGAGTCCGACTCGCACTTGGCCGCTTTTTCTTTAATGGTGCAATCTATTTGCGAGCCCAAGTTTTGAACTCTATTGTCTCCTGAAACCACTGACAGTGACGCGACTTTTAAGTAAAAGTTGCGTGGTCAGCATTTCAGACGACGCCGACGGTACAAGCAGAGGCCTCTAAAGTATTTCTTCCCCATTTCGTGGAACCCTATTTCAGCGTTTAATAACAATGGTGACAATGGATTTGTCCAAAACTTGGGCTTAAGAGGTTTAAGTCGGGGCTGTATGAGGGATCGTCCAGTAGTTCGATATTTTCACCGGCTGGCATGGTGGTGAAGGATGATGCGGCGTCAAGGGTTAATTTTTCGGAGTTCAGCAAATATAGGTACTCAGCAAACAGATAATTGTGTGCCGGCATTGAACGTTCTACGATTTTCAAGTGGAATAGTAGCCACGCGACCCTATTGAAGACAAACGTAGCTACCATCTGTCGTGCTGCGGGAACATATGACTTTTGTCGGCTCAAGCTCGTCTTTATAGACCCATACTCGAGATTGGTTTTTAATTAACACAAGTCGTTTACTGCTCTTCCAACAATAAATGAGGGATCTAACGGGAAAACAAATTTCGCACGCCTAATAATTCCTGCGAAATAATTAATATCTCTGACTCATTCCAATACCCAAACATTCTATAATTTCTCTATGTCCCATGCCGGTCTTCCTTTATCAGCTGACGCACAACATCGATGTTTTCTTGCGTGACTGCCGATTTTGGTCGACCTTCACGCACGTCATTCGTGAGGGATACACGGCCACGTTGGATTTATGAATACCACTTGTATATGGTCGTCTTTGAAGGTGCTGCATTTCTCAAACAGCAATCATCCGGTCTCCATACTGTTTTTGTGTTAATCCACTTTGAAGTCGTAATAAATCATAGCTCTTAAATTTTCACGGGACAATTCCCTTTTCAGCAGCGACTCAACTACATCAAGCAAAAATTTAACCCGAACCACTCCTTTTTTTTTCTATGTGGCCAGTGTGTTAAGATAACAAAACTTAAGAGATTTAAAAAAAAATATACAAAAATAAGTTCGTATTAGATTCCCGAAACTTTTAGTGCCGCCCTCATATTGTAATAAAAAAAATCATCTCTTTTAAATAAAAACCAATTTGCTTTTATTTATTCATATAGATTAGAAATTTCATTTTAAATGAAACTACTAGTGGTATTTTATACCACGCGGTTGCTTTTTTGCGACGCATTTAATTTCAAAAAGTGTTAAAAAATCTAAATTTCTAATAATATATCGGGCCATTTTAAAAACACTAAACATAATAATTGTATAAGTACATAAATAACAGTAGAACATATGTGCGAATAGTTTAATTATACACCGCGTATTTGGTTATTTTTGGGTTATGATTAGACAACGTAAGCTCAAGGTTAGTGCATTTCAGCAATGAACCTTGCGTAAACCTAATCCTGTTTAATATAAACCGCGATTTAAAATACTGTGACTAACGTGGTGTAATAATCATATTTCCAAATACGGCAAAAAAATACTAAACATTAAGCTGCCACAGTATAAATCTGGTGTAGTGGTATTGCAGATTAGACCAGGTAAGCAAATAACATCGGTTCGTTGTAAAATTAGCACGTTTGCGCCTAATACACACGTCGCGGCGCTTCGCTTTTGTCACGTTCCACGTATTACATATCACCGCATATCATCGATTACCTGTCCTGTTTAAACCAAGATTCCAAGGTAATACTATTGTTATTTGGTGTAAACCTAAGAAATAAGACACACGAAGTTAATTATCTACAGTTTGGCATTTACTTAGGTCAGATATTACGTGTATAAAATTTGTAAAGTGGGTTAAATCGGAAATGTCCAGGATAGAGTACCACCAAGACCAATAACTGAGCTGAGCTGAGCCTAGTGATACCGTCGGCAGCGATAGTATATAGCAATCAGACGGACAAGTGCAAAACTCCACCATTAACCGAAAAGAACTAGATACATCGCTGTTGGTTCGGTCGACCGCCTCTTGCGCAACGGCTTTTGTAGGTATGCGACCTTGACCTGCTCTTCGCGGCAAATGCACTCGTACACTTGAAACTAATTCAAATTACCTATTATACAATTTATTTCAATTGGTATTGCTTATGCAACGATGAGTTATCAACTGATTGTAAATCATTTAAAGTTTACATTGCACCTTATTGTGTAAGTACTTGAAACTAAAGACTACGAGACAGGGTTCTTTGCTATTAGGTACACATCGTATCTAAATATTTTGAAGAACAACGATCTAGTGAACATCCCTAAAAATTAAAATAATTTACATTGATATATGCACAGCGCATAGCGCAATTACCGCAAATGCAATTCCAGATCCTCAAGCATGAGTAAAAAATACTTTTATTATTATTTTAAAGTGCCGAAACCAAACTATTCAACTAGCTATCAGTAACACTATCATCTATATATAATCAATAAACATGACAAGTGTTTCGAAGGTCAACTTTTACGAATTATACCAGTAAGGTTGCATAAGTGCATGTATGATCTCAATATTCTCGATACAAATGTTGGTGATACAAGTTACAGCAGGTAAATTTACCCTTGGAGGACAAATGAGAACTGTGGATTGTGGAGACAGGCTTCATCTCGAGTGTTGTCGGCGCAACTTTCACTGGCGCGGGCGCAGCGCAGAGTCCGCGCACTTTACGTAAGGGTGTTGCGCCAGATGCCGCCCGCGCCTGCGCCCTACCCGCACCACTGACCCACTGCCATAGACGCACAGCCCATCCCACTCCACCGTGTGCATGGAAAACCTTCAGAATGTTCTACATATAACTCTACAACATACGTTCACGAAAATGGTCTAACATTTTACATTTAAAATGCGTTTCAGACTAAATTGTGATTGTGGTATATTAGCAGATAGCTGACGCATCTGTTAGGTGTGACGATAAGCAACGCGAGGTAGGGTCGTATTTTATGATGCCAAATGTTGAACTTTTGTGTTATGTCAGGCAATAAATATATTCAAAGTTGAATTTAAAATAAAAAAATATCAGTAAAACATATTTAAATCAATGTAATGGCATTAAGCACATCATGTGACGTTTAAACTAACTTATTTTAAAATCACGTGTAAAAACTAGCTTGGCGAATGTATTAAAACTTCAAGAGAATTTCATGAACAAAATATCAGGCGAGAAATATTTCTATCTTAAGTTAAATTAGCAGTAATCGCTGACTTTTTTTTGGGAACTGTTTGTATTAGGATAAAAAACTATTAAAACAATGACTTTTCACGATTGACGTGACATATTTTTTGAACAAAAGGATATTAGTTATTAGTCACGACATTTCCTTGTTGTTTACGCTGTTTCCGACCAATTAGTGGAATTATCGAGTCAAAAACAATAAACAAAAAACGTCTTACTAACAGTTTCGAGAAAAAACGTAACGAATCTACTACTTTTTGTATTCGATTCGAGAAACTTTAAAGAAAACGTGTATTATGTACAATTCATACTAGTTTAATTATTTACTTATACGGCAATTTAAGACAAGAGTGAATTACAATATCATAGTGGCTACATCATTAGGAACTCTTGCATTTTTCCATATAATTGCCTAGGTCTTATCCATCTTGGAGACCAATAAAAAACTTCTTGACCAATTTGATAGTAGAGACAAATTTAACTAACATTTGTCTCTTACTAACAAACCTATGTAGGCTTAAAATGATATACAGTTAATCTCTGTTAAAAACGAAGATTTCGTGTAGTAACGATTTAAAAAAAACATGTCTTGGATGTTTTATATGTATTTAACTATTTATTTCTCTATCTAAGTATGTTTATCGTTGTCTAGTTCCTATAGTACCTACAAGCCTAGAGCTTAGTTTGGGACTAGGTCAATTTGTGTGACATTGTCTCCAGATATTTATTTATTTATTTTTATTTTATGGACGCGTCAACACTTAATATTTTAATCCCTCATTAAATAAAGAAAGAAACATATGGGCATTTTCCATAAAAAGTGTACATCGTTAAGGACAAAAGTTAAGAAAAAATAACTTTTTCCGTTTCGTCACGAAAATTAGCCATACAATTACATACGTTAATATTCGTGACGAAATGGAAAAGTTAAATTTTCTTAACTTTTGTCTTTAACGATGTACACTTTTTTTGGAAAAGGCCCATATATTCGGCTACAATTCAATTACAATTGAATAAAACAACACTGAACTAGGTACATAACCACTGTGAGTATATCTTATATGATGAATCCAGGATAGTTGCCCCAGGGGTGTACCTAGTTCCCTATAGCATGGCCAACACTAGGCCGGGGGATGAAGCGTAACGCATTTCCACTACGTCAAAAAAAAAGGGTTTGGTTAGGTTAGGTTAGGTTAGTACCTAGTTGCCCCGATTGTAATTAGTATTCTAGTTTCTCGGATGAATCGCATGCTACTTTACGAATCTATCGAAAGACTTTGTGACTAACACACATTTGACCGTGTCGCATCGCATGTGTCTGTAGGATCGCACGGGAAGGCAAAATGCGATCAAAGTTTTGCGGAACAGGACGGCTAGCACAAGTGGTCCGCGACTCGTTTGTCGCTCGGATCTCCCTTTCTATCTGGTTTGTAACTATAGAGACGCACTGAGCGTCAAGCGAGAAAATACAACTTGTGCTAAGCGTACAGATGCCTTGTTTTGTTTCTCGGCGGGGCATCTATACTAAACGTAATTTATATGGATTAGGCATAAATAGGCAAGGGCAAGGGTTAGCTGGAAGAGATCCCTTAAAGGGATAAGTTCGCCTTTGTACATCTTTTTATTTTTATTCTTTGTATTGTTTTTGTTTTTCTTTTGTACAATAAAGTGTTTACATACATACATACATACATAAATATCCCCTATGTGGGATAGATGTCCCAAATTATAGAGGTCCGCAAAAATCACTAATTCTCTGGAAATAACAAAGATGTGTTTTGTTCCATAAATTTGTAGATAAAAATTCAAATGACCGGCTAGCTAGCTTTTCAAACAAAGTATTTTGCTTTTTGTACTGAGAGATACGTAAAGAGTGCGGCAACTATTCCGGATTTATTGTATTCTAGGTACCTACGAGCAACATTTTATAAATTTGAGATTCATCGCATTTTTGAAAACGGTTCGTAATAATCCAATCCAAGCCTATCTAGTGTCCCACTGTTGGGTCATTACTCTAGTCATCTATTAATCTGGCTAATCCTTTCCAGTCTGGTTTGAATTTATCCAAATCGTCCCGCCATCCTCTTTTTGATCTGCCTCTAGTCCGGCTGCCGTTACTTGGGATCCAGTCAGTCGTGATCTTGCTCCATCGATCCGGATGCTTACGGCAGGCATGTACACTATGTCCAGCCCAGTTCCATTTTAGCATGGCGATCCGAGTTCGAGTTCGAGTCCTGAAACCCAGGTCAGCGTTTCTATCGGAACACTTAAAATACTGCGCTCCAAGGCACTCTGGCAAACTTTAAGTTTGGTCTTCTCTGTAAAAGACTAGATCTGGGCGCCGTTTAGAATAGGCAGGATGCACATATCAACTAGCTTTCACTTCAGAGATACCCGAAGATTGCCCTTCATCAGCTTTTTCTTGGGCCAGTAGCTGCTCCAGGCATTTTCTATACGTCTCTCGATTTCCAAGCTCTGTCTGTTTTCCAATGAAACTAGCTAGCCCAAGTAAGAATACTGGCCGACGTAATGGATCTAAATATTTTAATGAAAATTGCAGGAAAGGAACTCATATTTATTCGGGTCAAGAAATAGATTTATCAAGTTATTATAATCGGTAAGGTTCGTTTTAAACCCAAACGATGCTCGACCTCCCGGGTAATTATTTTATATTTGTAAAGTGGTTTCGCAGTCGACTATTATACTTAAGTATGAATGTACTAACTACCCACATCAAAAATGACCAGGGGTAAACAATATGTATCGCAACGCAACGCAGTACATTCAAAGATGTACCCACTTGTTCACCTTATTGATTGTACTTAATAATGTTCCAAACTTCTATTTGTAATCGACTGTACATTGCAATATAATTAATGTAATGTAAGGATGCATTTTATCCTTGGTCGTTTTTGCTGTGCATATAAAGATATTATAATTATTTGGGCATATTAGTTTATGTTAGGTAGCAATAAATTTTATATGATAGTGTGCCAGAGTAAATAATATTACTAGCATGGATAACTATGTAGATTATGAAACCCTTGCACTCTCAGCTCATACCTTGACTTAGAAAATGTTATAAAATCCGGGCAAGAGCATGTCGGACCATGCTCAGTGTATCTCTCACGAAAATTGCACCAGCAAAAGAGCTCATCTGTCACTTATGTTGAAAAGCGTAGTTTTTCGGCAATAGCTCAAAAGCGTATATCCGATCATGTTAAAAAAATAAAAAATATAAGGAGACAATTTCACATCAATTGACCTATTCTCAAATCAAGCTCTAGGCTTGTACTATGGGTACCTACTACAGCAATTTTAACTTATACATATACTTATATAGCGAAATAAATACTTAAATACATAGAAAACATCCAAGACCCAAAAACAATAACTCGCGCTCATACAAAAAAAAACTTTGAAAACATTTATTAAAGGTTACATTTATTTTCTCTCATAATTTTTGGTCACACGGTTTAAGAGAAAAAAGGGGGGGCCCCGGGTTCAAAATTTATAGAAATTTCGGAGCGACCATTTCCGAAAATATCCAGAAATAATTATTTTTGTTAAATAACTACCAAACTATGTCGCGGCTTATACAAGACACCGTACTCCACATTTCATCATTAATATCATTATAGGTACATCTAGTAGTTCTTGTGTCAAATGCTTGTGACATTACACGGAAGGATATGACGACGTTTTTGCCATTTTGGCTACGGAACCCTAAAAACGGTATCGATGCGGCCCACTAGTGATATTTGATATCATATTTGTTTTTCTGGTAAGAGCAAATATCCAATATCTGACCTCCCTTGGTTGCTGATATTATTGTGATTTCGGAGGAGTCCTGTCGGGGGGTTGATTTCGGGTTTGGTCGTAAACTTTGTTTATTCAACAGACTATTCTCCGATTTGATCGATTAGTTATTAATGATTATGTATGGACCTTTTTATAAATATGTTATATTTTGTAAGTCTACTTATTGTTTGTCACGTTTGGCCGGTACCTACCTAGTAAGTTTAATAAAAACCCATGTAATACGTCTTTTCTGGTCAAAAAAGCATAAGAGGAATGTTAAGCGGCAGCGAAATTGAATGCTGATAATTATATCACAAGGATAAGAATGTATTGATTGCGCAGGAGAGTTAATGGCGCGAGGCTGGAACATTGCGCAAAGTCAACGGCATGCTGCCATATCAATTTGAGGCGCGAAGCCTACGCCGACCTCTTATGTAACTGAAGACGACTGGACTGTCAACTCGTAAATTAGGGGCGCCCTAATTCTTGATCCACTGTATATTTATCTACTTAAAATTCCGCACGTTAATAATAAGTTCAATGTTAACCAACGCAAGGTCAATCTTGAAAAGGTCTGCTAGCGGAATTTTTATTTTTATTGTAAGGAAGACGTGGAAGTTCTTATAATGATTATTAAGTTGATACAAGGTTTCCATTTAAAAACTAGGCCTTTACATATATATTGATGACATGATATATGACATTGATCACACGATTGCTTGTTTACGATACGGCAAGCTTTGCTGTCAGGTTATTAAGAGCTACTATATCGTAACAAAAAAGGATGTGTACTGAATAAGGAAAACGGCTTCCACATTATTTTGCTTTTTAAATATTTTTGTCAAGGTTAAAAAAAATAAAGACTTTTACTCCGAAGTAATTTACGACCAATGTATTGCAAAAGAACTGGACAGGTAAACGTTGCGTTTCGATTTTGAAACCGCTTTAGTGTTGTGCCTATGCTACAGTAACGCCTCAAAAGATAAAATACTATTTGAAAGAATTAGTAAATTATTTTCAAATGCAAGTATAGACATAAAATATGTAAGCAAAAAGCGTGTTTATCCTGTGTCCCGTTAAAATAATAAAATACGTTAACAGGATAAACATTTATATAATTTCTACAGTTAGGTTACGAGTAAATCCTTTCCTCTTAATAAACTTAATGTAAATGAATATGGCGAACGCGCCTACTGTTATAATTATGCTTTTAAGTTAATTAAAATGTTAACCCATTTATCAAAGACCGGTGTCCCCAACCTCATTTCACGCCATGTCATGCAAACAGTGAATGAAAATTAGTAAAATTTAACTTGCGATAAACGTATGTAACTTACAAAAAAAGAACAAAATATAGAATAGATATGTCATGTAGAATTTTCAGAAAATTTGTACTTACATTTAAAAATTATCCTAAAGAAGTGCGCCACAAACAGTAGAAGGATAGGATCGACAGTCCTTAATAAAGGAGCGTGCCCGTATGCGACGCGTGAATACAAATACGCGGATCGACTTTCGCGTGTTGATATGTGGTGCGCGGTGGGTGCCTATCGCCGACGTCTGCGCGCGGCTGGCAGCGACTGACGGAGCGGCGCGCGCGCCGCCGACGGCACCGGCCGGCCGCGCGAGCGCAACCCCGCGTCACCGCGACGTCACCATTCGCTTGTTTTGTATTTACTCGGAAGCTTTAACTTACGAAGTTATGTTTTTTTCAATTTACGTCAAAACGTTCACGAAAAAGCGGTCAAGGGCGAGGAAGATTCGCTAGTCGATGGTAAATTAAAAACACCGGACAGAAACAAAAGACTATATGCAAATATTCCAATAGGGCTTAAACATTTTAATTCTTAACTTGATTCTAGTTATTCGTAACGTATAATTATTTTGTCATTTATTTGTTTGGAAAATCGACGAACTTTGGAAGTAAACCGGCAAAGAACGAAGGCCTTTAGGTACCTACTTGGTATACTCAGGTGGAAAGCTCTGGTATTACGAGGGCATTATAGACGCCCGCCTGGCCCTCAATACAAAAATATATAATATATTATACACATATACAACTAAGGGGAAAAAGTTATATGGAACCCGTTTCAGTTCAAAATTAAAAACATGCTGACACTAGCGCACTTTCTAGGAGGCATCGACGTGATTTTGTTATGTAAAAAACTAATTTTATTGTAAATTTTTTGAACTACGAAATACCAAAAACTCTAAGAAAACTTATTGAACATTCTGCAACCAGATTTTGCACAATCAGGCTAAGATGTTTACCAGTGTATTAGAGACAGGTTGCTAGCCCATCGCCTAACAGTACTACAAGCCTTTATTCCCTTAATCGCCTCTTACGACATCCACGAGAAGACATGGAGTGGCACTATTCTAACCCGGCAACCTGTACAATTATACATTTATAGCACACCTACATTTTTGTTTTAGGTAACAGTATGGATTTTTATAATTATAAGTTGACAGTAAAATTACACAATTAGATAATCTCTATTAAATTGATTTCATGCAGTCACGATAAGGCAGAGAAAAAACAATTATACTTATAGGCAGATTATTACTTACAGTTTATTTGGTAGAGCTGAGAGCTGCCGCCTCCGACTGCGCCGACAGCGCCCGAAGCAATAAATAAAACCTGAAATGAGCGTTTACTTAAAACGGAGTCGCAAAATAATTAATTCAATGTCCCTGTACATTACTTTAACAGTAATGTATTTAACTAAAACAGTCCCAACAGATTGTAAACAATATAAATTAATGAACGATTAGAAATTACGTAATTTGCAATGATCGTTAGATCGGAACTTCCTACGCATCATGGAAAAATAATTAACTAAATAAGTTTTTTTTAATGATACAACTGATACCGCGACAGTCAATGTAATGAAAGACTTTATGAAATGATAGCATTCAAAATAAGCAATTACTAATTAAATATTTATAACTGAAATAGGTTTACGGAATAGCTTATTTTCTTCGCTATCCACGCAATTATTTAATAAAACTGGGAGTACGCCTACGTCTAGATATCAAAAGTTCAAAACAGAGGCTTGAAAATATTTATTAGTACATTACTGTAGAGGCGGTTAGCAAATCGAGCTGGTATCGAGTTTGGGCTATTCCTACTTGTCCGCAACTTGAAAGACCCACAGCCCGCACTTGATGTTGAGGGTGCGGACTAGTAAGAATGTATGTTCCCATCTGTTCGCAGTGCGGAAAACTGGTGAAAAAAAACTTACTAGTTCGTAGTGCGAACAAAATGGTGAAGTGGGAATAGCCCAAAAGCATTATACAAACATAATGATACCTATCACCTGCATGAATAAGGTACCGTCATGCTCTTGCCCGGTTGTTCAACTGTGTAATGAGATAAGCTCTTAGATAGTTTAGATACCATAATATTGCAAGATTGACCTAAACAAACATGCAAACATTGCAAGTTAATGCAAGAAAAGCTTTAAAAAAATAACCACCCAAGTGCGAGTTGGACTAGCGCACGAAGGGTTCCGTACCCCTACCATTAACTATACAACATTAGACACTATATTATAAAAAAAAATTGTTTAGTTTCACCTGACCTCGTGTCTGTTTGTATAATTAAGTTAGAGAAAAAAAAAACGGCAAAAACTCACGTTTGTTGTATAGAAGTCCTCCTTTATTTAATTTACAATTTAATTACTTATCTTTGACGTGAATATACAACTAAATATTCCGTGAATATTATTTCAAGCGTCTACCTGTTGCCGTTATTAATATCAAGTAAATAACGGCAAAAAAACACCAGCCCCGTTTCAAATGCCTTGCTATCACGGTTTATGAGAGACGGGCAGACGACAGACGGACAGACGGACACATGAACAGACGGGCAGAGGGACAGACGGACATGCTCAAAACAGGCTCTTCGTGTTTGGTTTTATTAAAAGGAAAGGCAAAATTTCCGAGCATGTTTTAGTAAAACCTACCTATTAGAAGTTTGGGGAAAACCGACTGACGAGGCTGAATCATCAAACCCTAAGTTTCCGGGAAAGATATATAACGTCTACGGACAACGACAACACGCCCACCTATAAACATGATATCAAATGATCCACAGCTAGGGTTGTCCCGGCACTATCTTAACTCTTAAGAATAACAAGGTGCCGGGTGATGCAGCAGGTCACCAGTCTTAAAGGGCCTCCAGATTTTTATTGGTTAATTCCCTAATACTCAAGGGTAAAACAGGCGTGGCACAGAATTATAATGGTTATTTTATTTAAAAAACCGCGCAAGAGCTGTCAGATCATGTTTGTGTATGGTTGCGTCACTTAAGTCACGCCGTTACCTATTACAAACACAAAAACTATCTCAAAAACCGAGCAACAGCATTTCGGACGAGATGCTCAGTGTAGGGTTCCGAAGCCGTTACTACAAACACAAAAATCTATCTGAAAAAACAATAAGATAGGTACCCATGAACAATGTTTTTAAAGGTTTTAAGTTCAACGTTGTGGGCGTTTGTTGGACCATGTACGCATACTAACACTAAGCACTAAGCACTAAGGTGTATGGATCCGAAGCAGTTACTCCAATCATAAATATTCCAAAAAGTAACAAGTATAATCTAATTTTCTATTTAAAGTTTATTTGCTGCTTGCTGTCTTACATGATTTTAGTAGGTAAGAGCTATCCAATGGGAGCGCAATCAATGGCATGTTATTTTTTGCCATTTTAACTATGTCGGCTTAACCTAAATGTACAACTAAAATACCTGTAATTCAAGCCCTAATTACAGTAAGTGGTCACGCTCTCTTTATATTCAGTTTATTTAGTATTAGGTAAATGTGTCTCGCATTTACTAAACATAAACTAAGATACTTTTTAGGGTTCCGTAGTCAAACTAGGAACACTTATAGTTTCGCCATGTCTGTCCATCCGTCCGTCCGTCCGTCCGTCCGTCCATCTGCAGCCTAGCGCAGAGACTCTTAGTACTAGAAAGCTGTAACTTGGCATCAATATACATATTAGTCACGCCAACAAAATGGTACAATAAAATGCAAAACAAAATAAAATAGTTTACCTCCCCTACACGTAGCGTGGGGGATGTATTTATTTTTTCTCGTCTACCCTATTGACGTTAAATAGAAAATTAGTTATTACTTATTGATTTTTATGTTTGTAGTACTTAAAGGCTTTGGAACCCTATACTGAGCATGGTCCGACATTCTCTTGCCCGGTTTTTCATGTTATAGCGGTCATTAATCATGGCACTAATTATAATGTTTTTAGCTGCGATTTATATTAATTAGCGAGCGCCCGATATTGCGACGATACTGCAATATCGTCATGATAACGGGATCACAAATATATAATTGTAAAACTAAAGAAGGAGTTCTTCGTAACAAAACATTGAAAATAAAAATAATGAGCATGTAGCCCAAAATTTAACCTAAAATTAATATTTAATTCGAAATACGTAGGTATGTTACGTATTATAAAATCGTTGTTTTATTGTTTAAGTGTATTTAACGAAACCGTTAGATAGGTAGATTGATTATAAAACAAAAGACTCCCTTGTTGCACTCTACAATTAGCTGCAGCGCTTATTATGTTTCTCATTACATTCTGCTGTGTTACTATATTCGTTACTGGGTTTCGTCATTAACAAATTGCGTTGGTGAAAATTTTCCAGTGGGGATACGTTCTGCTGGGCCTGCGTGCAAATGGAGATCGCCAGATCGTGCGAGTAAACACTTCATAAATGCGGATGCGGGGCATACCAACTTACAATTTTGAATTACCAGTGGCTCAATTCTAATCGGTATAATCGTATTGCTTTTAATATGTCACGGTATGACAGTTCTTATTTACTTGAAAGTAATTGCTGCCGAATTAAAACAATACGCTAACATGTCAGAAGAAAAATTGTTTTACAGGAGAGCACTAGGCTTAGTCTCTAAATAGGGTCTAATTTTGGGAATCACCTAATTAATTGATTGGTCAATCAATTACTAGGAACAAGAGTGGGGAATTAAGTTATTTAACTATGTAAAAGGAAAACGAATCTTTGCGTTAATTAATTATAATATTGCTTACGACAATAGATCCGTTTAAAAATAAACCCATTAATTTCCGGGCTCTGTGGGTTATGACGTAAATCAATCTCCTAATGCTTTGAATCATCTTTGTCAGATTGACGCGTGACGACTGGTTCGCTGACGATGTCCGATTGTTCAACGTACACAATCTACATAAATACTTGACGACTTTTAGGTGCGAAGTTCACCAACAATCAAACAGAGGTTAAAGCGTGTAACAATCGGGATATTATACACCTGTTTTTATACAACATATGTAAACTCAAAAAACACCTGAATGACTTCCGGGCTGGCTTTCTGAATAACTAGGTAGGTGTTGCCTGCGATTTCGTCCGCGTAGAACTCGTTGATCGCTATGCCCTCGGGAACTCTCCTATTTACCAGGGGCGGAAGTATCCTGTACTTCCAAGGGACTCGAGCTTCCTCCATACCAAATTTCACGGAAGCCGACAGAGTTACTTTCGTATTTATAATATTACACTCGGCGTCAAAAATATCGCCCCTCCGCGAAAATCAGATTCAAGCTAATCTAGACCTTAGCGAAATTATGTTACATAATTAATATTAGTATCAATTAAAAGCACGTTTAATGTGTTTTAAATTAATAATGTTTAATTTAAACAAAACGTAATGGCTTGTGAATCAGAGCGTTTCGAAAAAAAAGTGCACAAATACTCGTTTGAAGGGTCGCGAGTTGTGCCCTTTTCCAGGGGTATAAAATGCCTGTACAAGGTCAAATGTCAATCATTCACTATCCAGACGTCGAAGAGAACACATCTAAGGAACTCAAGCAAGAAAACAACCCTCGAACATGGAGACCACCACTGCTGAATCAGCTCAAGTGGTTGCACTACTGCAAGCAGGAGTTCGGTAGTGTGATGTCGCTCGGCAACTCAATTTAAGCCGTCATGCTGTCCGCCGAGTATTTCAGCGGTTCCAGGAGACTGGGGGCTCATCAGAAGACGTGGGGCTGGTCGGCGACGCTGCACATCCGAAAGAGATGATCGCTTAATCGTGACATCATCTTTACGCAATCGCTTCGCTAGTGCTGTTGAGGTGCAACGACGCCTCAGAGAAGCTCGGACAAGATCAGTTAGCATCTCTGCGGTTAGAAGAAGACTGCGGGAGAAGGATATCGTGGCTCACAGGGCTGCTACAGGCCCAATGTTGACCGCACAGCATAGCAGAGATTGCTTGCAATTTGCCCGCGACCACGACGATTGGACGTTTGAGCAATGGAGGCAGGTTCTCTTTACCGATGAGACGAGAGTCTGTCTTTATTGCAACGACAGGCGGGCCAGAGTCTACAGAAGGTCGGGCGAACGATTTGCTCAAGCCTGTATTGAAGAGACAATGGGCTACGGAGGTGGCTCTTGCATGTTCTGGGGGGGCATGTCTATAGACGGCAAAACCGACCTTGTCTGCGTCTCCAGGACTGGAGGCACTCACGGCCAAGGGTCCCTGAATGCTCGCCGATACATTGCCGAGATCCTGGAAGAGCATGTGATGCCATATGCGGGTTACGTCGGCTCTGGGTTCACATTAATGCACGACGACGCTCGATCCCACACTGCATTAATTGTTCGGGATTATCTGGAGGAGGTCGGGATTCCCGTTTTGCCGTGGCCAGCCAGGAGTCATGACTTAAACCCGATTGAACACCTTTGGGACGAGCTGAAGCGACGGGTTCGGTCACGAGATGCCGCCCCTACCACCCTGCAAGATCTTCAGGACGCAGTCATCGAAGAATGGGGCAACATTCCACAAGAGGACATCGTAAAGTTGGTGCGATCAATGAAAGACCGTTTAGAGGCAGTGATAAGGGCAAGAGGGGGTAACACTAGGTTTTAAGTTAATTTTAGGCACTTTTTGTAAAATTTTGTTATCCATTTATTGTTTTAAATTTAAACTTGAATAAACATTTTTCAACTGTTCGCAATGTCATTTCCTTTAATTTTTGACCCCAAGGAAAAATCCTTTTTTTTTTAATTTTCCTAAAAAAAACACTTTATTACCTTTCAAATGATACCTAACAATCATATTGTTGTCCTTGATCAAATAGGGTTTAAAGTCGGTTGTAATTATTTTCCGAGGAGGGGCGATATTTTTGACGCCGAGTGTAGTTTGGATGAATTAAAATCATTTATAACATAGGTAAACGATATACAAATGTTAAATTTTATCATATATTATTTCCCGCGACTCCGTCCGCGTAGAAGTCGTTTATCGCTACTCCCTCAGGAAAAGTCCAAATTTATTTTAAGTATATATAATGATTCTCCTTAGACAAAACATGAATTTAAGTCGCTTACTCTTCAAGTCTTCTTAAGAAGTTACTTCGGGCGCGCTAATGGCTACACTTTTCAGATTTCAGTCGACGTGACAGAAAGGCCTGGCTCTCCATGCACATTGTACTAAACAGTGGCGTTAAAATATTGTTTCAGTTACGGAAGCTGTATTTTTTTTACAGAGAATGCAAAATTAACGATAGCAAAAACAACATCGGGTAAAGCAATGCCACTAGAGGCCCTAAACTTTTGACACTACGAAATATTTAATAACTTCTTAAACTCGCCATTTTTTATTTTCTATGGTTTCGTAGTGGCGTTAGTGGCGTCAAATTTGGTATGATTGTATTACAAACCCTGAAGAAAAATAAAATATACAAAAAATGATCTGATGTCACTTGAGATGGGCTCGCGCTGATACGTACTGTGCGGCGCCGCGGCGGTACGGAACCATATGTTTATTTTAATCAATCCTTATTGGATAGGAAACATGTCTGTGGTTGAACTTAAAGGGTATTTTGATTTAAGTGTTTTCCTTTACAGTTGCAGGTAATTAATGCAAGGATGCACATCCCGAGTATATTCTTTACCCTTTAACCACGAAAGCCGGCATCGGATTTTGCTGCCCAGGGCGCGTAAATACAAACCCGGTTGCACCAAAGACATGAGCTGCTCTGTAACGCAGCCGCATTCGTACAAATAAAGTATCAAAACACAACTACACCGCAAACAGTCGAAAAGTGTCAAAGTGTGTCAGAGTCTGTATTGAGATGGGCTTTGAATAACATTTTCTTAACAAAATCGACTGCAATACAGCCAATACCGCTCTGTGTTACAGCCTGATACGCACACCTTACATTAAACAACCGTACCTGTATCGCAACACAATAGGACAGTCTCTCTACTGTCAGTACTTGGCAACGTCGCGCTAATTCGACATTACAGATAACTCTATGAACCAGATAGTTATATAACTATAAAAATCTAATTTGACAGAGTCGACGGAGCTCCACTTGTTTTGGCCCTCTGGGCCTAATACAAAAATTAACCTAACCTAACCTTTGGTACTAGGAACCGCTCTGTCGCTGTGTTGCAGCTGGGTTTGGACGGACTAATACCACTGATTCAATAAAAGTTACTACGTTACAGATCTTTCTCTTCTATTCAAAACGACAAAGTAGGTCCGATCAATACCTACAAAGTAATGTAGGCATATAAAACATGCATAATGCTGCCCGAACGCGCCTAAACATACCTTATTAACTCCAATTGAAAGTTCATGTTTCGTAGTTTCCTGCAAACGTATAGTGATACCTACGTTTGCACGCTAGGGCGGTAGGGTTGTCAACACAATTAATGCGGCGCCGGGCACGCTTCAGAAACCGGTCAAGCTGGCAACGCCGCCCGGGCACATCCTTAATTTATTAAGCTCACCGGTGAGCTCCCGCGAGGGGTGATTATCGCATTTACCTGGCGCAGAGAAATGCGCCTGCTAAGGCACTTGTCCTACCGCCGGCGAGGAAGCGATAAGCTATTGACTATTTTCTCGCTCAAGAAACGAACAGAAGATATAAATCCCATGTCAATAAAAGAGACACAGATATTAATAGTTGATCGCTGGCTGTTTCCACTGCCGACGACAACTCTCTCCACCCGCTGGCTGTTCACACTGCCACCGGCTTGAACTCTCTCTGTACTAACTAATACACTCGCTTCTCTCTGCTCGCCAACTCGTACCTAGTTTCTAGCTCTACTCGCTTCTCGCTCGTCGTCGGCGGTGGGACAAGTGCCTAATACTGCGTTAAACCATTCGCAATATAATGCAACACAGATTATGAGTGTCTGTTTTGCATCCGGTTTTGTACTTACGCGCTCGGTGCGCTCCGTACATTTTGTATCGGCGCGGTTGCGGCGTTGACGTCAGGGGCACTAAAAGTAGCAGGCGGCCGTGGCGGTCAAAAGGTTAAGAACATTTATAACTTCGGTCAGTTTATCCTTCACCATGCTTATGTACATAATATGTATGTACCTACGTACGCAATGGCATTTCAACCTATTTTTTACAGTGGCCTCCTCCTGTCATAAAGTCAAGGCAAGAAGTAATTGACTGCTAGATTTTGGCATGAGAATAAAAGTAAACTACGATAAAAGAACATCTCGATAACCAATTGAAAGCGAGGCATAGCCAAGGAGAGGCAATTAATGCCCTTGGGCATTTAGTCAGCATTAAATTTGTTCCCAGGTTTGTGCAATAAATACTATATTCCTAAATAAAGGTACTCGGACGGAATCACTTTCAAGATAGTGGTTAATATCATTTTCAAAAACCGGTATAATTTCGTTCATCCCTTAACCGGTTAATAAAAGGAACATTTAAAAAAAACTAAGACCTATTTACTTCTGCCGCGCGCCCCGTCAATCAATTTGACTTTATACGGTTGCATCAACGTAGGTACGTTAAAGTATATACAATACAATAAAATACTCTTTATTGAACACCAAAAAAAAAAACCCTAATACCGTAGTAGATTAAAATACAGTATAGTTATGTTAAATGGTTAATGATTATGTAATAGGTAGGTTAGGTTAGGTTAGGTACCTACGTTTGTTAATTCATTTAGCATGGATTATTACTTAATTCAACGTAAAAAAAACTCGCTAAAATAAACAGCTCGCCGTTGTACATTAATTTCTTGTTCATAAACAGAGGGCGGAATTTCTCATGGCAGAAATTGATATGTCATAGGGATAGAACGAAGTATTTTATTGACTATCGACAAGTAGTTATGGTTCACGTAGCACAAGATCTTTTACCAAATAGAATTATACCTCCTATCAATACATAACACTTAGCAAAATAATTTTCCAATATTAACAATGCCCTCTAGTAGCGGTCTTTTAGATTAATATAGGGTGACAGGAAATTCGCCGTATTCCTTGAAAGGGGTTATTCTACAGCTTATTTGTAATGATTTAAGTTCAGTTAACCAGGGGTCAAAACTCATTGGTTTTCGAGTTATTCACGTTTTTAGATTTTTAAAATACCCTCTTTTCGACCTAAAACTAGTAATTTTTATGTCATTTAGAAATAAAAAATGTATTTTTCGAATAGCCAATGAACCATTAATTACGAAAAATAAAAAAAAATGCAAAGATTTGCAAATAAAAGGATTTGAAGTTAGAAGTTCTAGCAATTATTTTCCAAATTTTGTGACATTTTAAAGCATACCTAGCTAAAAAAAAAGTATGAAACTTCGTGTACAAATTACAGGAATAATTTGCTTAATTCATAAGCTTTCTAAAAAGATATAATTTATGACATTTTGATACAAAAAAAATACAATTAATAATAATAATAGCAGGACAGCTAGAAGACTTTACTTAGCGTACTTGACTCTAATGGGTTTGTTTGTGTCGTTTTAGATTCTCCGAGGGCTTACTTTGTCTTTTGCTTCTTATCTTAACTTATCTTCTTGAAGTAGAAGGCACAGCAGATTGCCTTTGGTGACACAAACAAAGGGTCATTAGTTTAATTAATTTAATTTGTTTGTGTCTCGAATTCGTGGGGTTTTTTGCCTTCAGTTTCTGTCTTAAGTCTTAAGTGATACTTTGATAAGTGATTAAGCAAGGTCCGAATTGAAAAGAAAGTTGAAACTAACTGATTACGTAGCTCACTCAAAAACTTTGAGGTGCTCGAAATTTGAAAATGGAACGCACTTTATGTTTTTAAAAAGCAAAATTATTTAAAAATAGAACGTCGTAAGACATTAGCTGAATTTAAAAAAGAGAACGATTTGAGATGCTTAAATTTAAAAATGGAACGCACCTTAGGTTTTTAAAAAGAAAATTTATTTAAAAATAGGACACTAAGCCCATAATAATAATAATAATAATAAAATAGCTTTATTTCATCCACACAAATAAATTACATTACATATTTCAGGTGTTGTTCCATTTTACCTACACTAAGCCCATAGCTGAATTTAAAAAAGAGAACTGTGTTCTAAATTCATTTTACTACAACGCTTCCCGTGTTTTTTGGTTGAAACGATTGAAACGACGAAAGCTTATAACCGCAAACATTTCTGCTATTATTGTTAATTGTAAAATTTTAAATAAAATTAATATAAAAATGTCATAAATTGTACCTTTTTAGAAAGCTTATGAATTAAGCAATTTGTTCCTGTAATTTGTACGCGAAGCGTCATACTTTTTTTTTAATTATGCTTTAAAATGTTAGAAAATTTGGAAAATAATTACTTGAACTTCTAACTTCAAATCCTTTTATTAGCAAAATTTGGCATTTTTTTGGCATTTTTTTTATTTTTCGTAATCAGTGGTTCATTGACTATTCGACAAATGCTTTTTTATTTCTAAATGACGAAGTTTTTACAAAATTACTAGTTTAAGGTCGAAAGGCGGGTATTTAAAAAAAAATCTAAAGCGTGAATAACTCGATAACCAATGAGTTTTGACCCCTGGTTAACTGGACTTAAATCATTACAAATGAGCTGTAGAATAACGCCTTTAAAGGAATACGGCGAATTTCCTGTCACCCTGTATAGTTTTTGGTAAATGTAGGTGTAGTTTTCATTATTATTGTATAGTTCTATGTCTTAGATTTAGCTTCATTTTCATTTGTTGTTAACCGTTAATAAAAACATAATATTTACAAATTAAATCCTAAAACTTTATGTATTGTTAAAAACAATAACTAAATGCGAATCAATAATGACATTTACATTTTAATATAAAAGCAAAACTAAAATAACAAACACATTAGTGATGATTACACAATATCGATAAATGGAAAAATCGATAAAGCAAAATGTTCTATCCCTATGTATGACATTTCAATTTTTGCCATGAGAAATTCCGCCCTCTGTTCATAAAACAATATAGAGATTTTTTACATCTTAGGCACATATTTTTTTATGACTTGGACTGTAAAGTGCTTTTATTATTAGTACTTTCTCTTGCCTCAAACTACAAACAAATCTAAATGACAGTAAAAATTAACACGTACATAGTAGATACAAGCACCTAAATTCCAAGCAATTGGCGATAGTTTATCTAACGTTTAGGTTACAACACAATACTTTCGCAAAAGTCATAAGCGCCATAAACTTCTTAACCCATGAAATGGCCTGGGCAAAAAACATGAAATTATTTCAACAATGAGCACAATAGTGTTGCATGCATTAAATTGTTAAGTGCATGGTGTGCACATAGGGCACTCGATAAGTTAAGTAATTAAAATGTGATTACTTTGATTACCCCCAAAATATCATTTGCACCTTTTATTATTTAACCTATGTTATGCCGGTTGGCTTGAAAAATATTGCACACTTTAGTGCTTTGTCACTTTAATGCTATATAGGTATGAACTGCAGCACTAATCTGTTACAGGCGTCAAAGTGACAAGGTACCAAAGTGTGCTGCTACTTATCAAGTTTAGTTATTTAGTGTAATAAATAATTAATTTTTGTTACACAATGAAAATACATTACTTTTTCATAATTAAGTTAATTATCTTTGCCAATACAAAATTTATTGTAAATAATGATATAAATATGTTTGTGCAATGCAAACTTTATGAAATTACTAACTTTTTTTTATCATTATGTCTTTATGCCGGTTGGCAGACATTTAGCGGAGTTACTTAATTCAAATGGTTCAAAATATGTCTTATCTTGGGGAAAAATTTATGCAGATGGTAAAATTGCGTTAAGAATATAATCTATTTAAGAAAAATAGTGGAACTTTGCTGTTACATGTAAATTAAAATAAAATGAGATATAAATGAAAAAGCACCTGTGGGGCTAGACATGTTGCATTCGACAATTAATAGCGATTATGTTTCAAGTGACATGTATAGGCATGTGGTACTATCTTGGTTGTTTACATCTATTCAATACATTTGTGTATCAAAACATAATAGCTAACGATTGTCATATGCAACTTGTCTAACCCCACTGAAATGCCGGAATGCAGACACTGTTTCAGTTTGCGGCCACTGACATTCTGTCACACCATATTTTATGCTAAAGTTACCTCAAATAAAAACAAATTAGTTATTTTTTTCCACTAAGAAAGTCTGTAATTCGCCAAAACATGATCTAATGGATTCTTCAATGGTCCTGGCTCTGGCTCTGTGCAAACAAAAGAGCACTGGGTGGCTGTTTTAAATATTTCAATACCAAGTTTATCCGGGCCTATTATCTTTGACTGGACTTTGTGTCCTTATTCTTTACAATTTTATGTACGGTATCCAACAATTTTCTTTTATTTCACTGCAAACACACATTTAGCGACACTTATAAGCCAGTTAACCGCTGTTTGACCTTCAATTCCCATTACAGGATCTGTTCCTTTAGGACATAGTACATCGTCTTTACTAGTGTATACATAGAGATGTTGCTGCTCACATGTCCGCGAATTGGCTCTGTCCATGCTATCAGCAAACTGACCCTATTGACCAATAACTCATAATGTTTCATGACTGCTCAATATCAGATTTCACTTCACCAACTGATCAAATTTTACATCTTCAAAAAATTTACTCATACGGGGAGTAATACCTTTCATGAAATGAAAATAGTATGTAATGATATTTTAATTGAAAGATGCTTTGTTAAAATAATAGACCCATAATGAACTTAAATGGAAATCACCTAATTATACTTTAAATTAACAGAAAATACATAGTTAAATTGTTAATTTTATAAATCAGCTCCTTCCTGAAAACAATGGATTAACCTTGTGGTGCCCAATGTACATCACATTGTACAAAGTGACACTTAACATAACCACCCAGACTTAAGCCATAAAAAAATTACACTGTACTCAAAGGCAGTTTGCTCATAAAAATGTTTTAGCTTATACATTGCACACTCGCCATTTAGCTGATCTTGCGTTTTTTCTTGGGCGGCATGATGTTAATCCTCCTTCCTGAAGGAGAAGGAGTCGATTTATAAAATTAACTATTTAACTATGTATTTTCAGTTAATTTAAAAATATAATTAGGTGATTTCCATCTAAGGTCAATATGGGTCTATTATTTTAACAAAACATGAAATACATAATATCACGCATGAACACACTTGTGTGCTGTTTGGCTGGTCTTGCATCTGTTTTCTAGTATATATTATTATGAAAGCATTGGCTGTGTCCGCTACAGACAGCGATCAAATACCAATTATGATCTGTTTTTATCAATTTTTCTTCATGTTCTAATAAAGTATGGTGGAGTTGAGGAACCAAATCATTACACAAGTTTTTAATACACTCTAGGCAATTGGAATTTATACTTATACTCAAAAAACGTATAGTTATTATTACTGAAGGACCACCTTACTTCTACTCTTTAATGTTATTTTGTATTATTGAAGTGGGACAGTGTTATTGGCTCTAAGTAGGTAAACTCACTAGATAGAAGTAACAAAGTGTACTTAACACAAATGAACCAAAGTATTAGTTCATTTAGAAAACTTACGTCAAGTGTTTTTAAAACTGAATACTTATCTCGTACTTATTTCAAATTAGGTTCAGTAAATTTAAAAAAATGTGCCTAATTTTTTCGGGTAATTACTTATAATTAAAGATTTATTCATAAATTGGTAAGTTAATCATTATCTTTAGAGATTCAACAAGTAAATTCTTTAAGTGGGCGTGACAAATTGTTGAATTAGGAAAGTTGTGTCTTACCTCTGATAAAGCTTGGGAGGCAGCGAAAAATATTCACAAGGTAAAATTAAATTGAAGACAGAATATGAACATTTATCGATAAAGCTTTTTGGCCAGCATAACTAACACTTATCACAGACACCGCTAGTTTCATTAAACTCCACTGGATGACTAATTTAGGTTATAAATATAGCTGTCACTTTACTGACTGAAACAAAACCAATACTGTCATGCAGTGTTGCCAGGTCCAAACTGAAAAAAACAGTAGACATATGCCCTAAAAAACAGGAGATTTGGAAAAAAAACAGTAGACAAAATTGATTACATAAAACTCACCTAAATATATGTCTTTCTCATGTTTTTCCTCGGTTTATTCATTTTCTGATTTATAATCTTCATTTTCATTTACTACAAAGGATGAATATTATGTTTTATGTTGTAGGTATTTATTTACTTGGATTTACTCTTATCAAACCACTCAGAACTGGACCTGATATAGTTAATTTATTTAAAGTGATAATATAAAAATAAGAACTAACTGCCACACTCTGCTGACATTTAATGATAATGAAATATGCTAAGTAAAGTGATAGCACAGGTGATAGTTAAGCAAACAAACTTTAACTTAAGTTTCAGTTTCACTCGGTTAGACTTAGAAAAGTTAGTTAGAGATTCAATTCAAGATTCGACCAACAAACAAACCATAGACCTAGACCACACACAGATTCATTTCACATCACATCGCTCATTTTGTTTCGTTCGGAAATTGGCATTAGATGTTACACTCTACGATAGAATTTAAGGCCGCCATACACTCGCATCAAGAACATTGACCAGTTATGAGTAAATTTTTTTTACGACAGGAGAAATCCTAAAATCCAGTAGATTTTATGGGAAAAACAGTAGAACAGTAGACACACCCCGAATCCAGTAGATCTCCTGTAAAAACAGGAGACCTGGCAACACTGCTGTCATGCTTCATTTGTCAAAGTTGTAAGTATGAAATACATCAAAAGTTGAAGGTAGTTCTATAAATCGGCATTAGTCACTTGATTTGACATGATATTTATATAATAAAAAAGTTAAATGCACATACCAAAAACTCTACGACTGGGCCAAAATTTTATATTCTTTTAAGTTGAGTGTGCTAACAGCCTAACTAACAATGTTTTTATTATAATATTTATAATCATACTTCATTCTTTATAATGGCGACTACAAATGTTGAGTCGAACTTTACTGCGGGTAAAGCGAGTAAGCGAGCACCAAATTCTGGGCTAGACCTTCAAATAGCACTATGTCGATATTCTCCCGCTGTAACGTTATTATTACAACGTTAACGTTATATAACTCTGATCCATAGCGGTGTTCATCATAACGACATAAATAAACTTCATATCGATAATAATAACGTTATACGTAACCTCTTTTATTGCACTTAGGGCCTGTTGTTTGATCTTAACTACTGTTAAACTAATTGTTACAAATCATAAATAATGGTTAAATCTCAAGGAATAAGGGTAAAATTTTCGACGATACAGCGGGGAGCGTCATTTTCGCCCATTTAAGAAAGATTTAGTTGGATTTAGTCCATTAAAAGTAAAACTGACAACAGCGCCCAATTCATAACGTTACGATTTTGATTTCGTTGTGATAATTTTATGAAAAAAAAACGAAATATTTTAACGAAAAATGTAACAATGACGAATTGAAGCTTTATGATAACGATATTTTGCACAACGTTATGAATGACTGTTCTGGGAAATATTTGAAAAAGAGTATAAGTCTTCTTAAAATCAAGTTATAAACGGTATTATAAGTCTAGTATACTCAGTTTATGATTTGTAGTACCAATGTTTATTACGAGTTAAGTCGACTTAGCAATACAGGGTATTTTTTTATAGGTGCACAAATTTTAATATTTGCTTCGCTATTGTTAATCAATAACACATATTGTGTTATTTCTACTCTAGCATAAAAAATATAAGAGATATTGCCGATTCAATGATTCCACTAACTTAATGATACTCATGGACCCTCTAATGCAGGGGTGCGAGGAGAGGGGAGTGTTGTTAAGTAAGTTAATAAATGAAATTTCAAATTTAGAATATAAGTAGGATAGGGGCTTGTGTTCTGATAAGCTGTACATGAAATTTCAAATTTCGAATATCAATACAGTGTATCGCATACCTACAGCTTGACAACCATGTCATCATTTCTAGTGTGACTTTGTGTCCACACGAGAAGGTAAAAGAAAGATAATTTGCAAAAAAAAATAACTCGTTTTATTGTCGTAATATATTTTATTAACGATACAAAATCATATGTTCAAATTTGTGCACTGATAAAAAAATTACCATGTATAGCCGGGCGAACGCAAAGCGACGCGATGCAATGCAAATGTCCTTCATGACTTACGTAATTACGCTTTATTCGCGTCGCATCGCGTCGATGTTTTTAAGTACTTAAGCTATAATTAATGGGCTTTTTGACAAAAAAAATGTTCTTTTTATACATTTCACACAAGAAAATTCGACGGTATTTGTTCCACTGTTAAGAAAACTACCCTTAAATCTCACTTTTAGTCCTAAGTCCACCTTATTCGATTTCGATGCAATTCGTATAATTTGTTTAACCTGTAATAAATATGTATTATATATTTTTTATTACACTTTTTAGATTATTCAAAGCATAGAACGATAATAGAGCTCTCTAAATGCAAAATGTACTTTTAGTTTTTTTAATTGTTTTTCTAAAGGCGTGTCCGCTGCGCCAAAAAACGAACAAAACATGTTAGCAAAACATGTTTTGTAATGTTTAGGCACGCCCATTGCGACTTTGGAGCGACTTTGAACAACGTATTGTTTGTCATAACATTTCACTTTTTTTTGACAGCCTTATTCCCAGTACAATTTTCATCTTTAGTAGGATTTTAGGATATTTATTTATATTCAAAGGTATCAAAATGAGTTCCTATGATTAATAATTAATGGCCTATTGGAGAGTTCTTCACTCGAACTCAAAACTTTCAAAAGTAAAAACATGACCCCCTCCCCCACAGACGAACGCGGGGAATGTTTTCCATCAGTGACGGAGAACATGTTTCTGTGTTTTTAAACACTAAACATTTTGGCCACACCCCTTTTTTGTTTGAAAAACATGTTAGTTGTTTAAAAACATCGAAAACACGGCGCAGCGGACGCGGCTTACCTAACTCATAATTTCATTCTATTGCCATCGAATACAACAGGGCAACAACAATCATTTCGACGTCCTATGCGCGGTTGCAAACATAAACAGCGGTTATACAACGTGTAGCATGTGTGAATCCCTATATGAGTTTAGGTACCTATGTATATTTTGGTGTAGATGGTAGGTCGGGTAGCTCATCGTTCGGTAAGGCTGGTAGTTGCTGGCGGCTGATGACGCACTGGGGGCGATTTTTGAAGCTCATCGACGTAAAATGACTAACTTTGAAATCAATTTGTGCGGCGATTAAATCTACGAGCGGGCCCACCTTTTGAATTTGATATCATTACGCCTTTATCATATCAAATCCAAAAGGTGGGCCCGCTTGTAGATTAAATCGCTGCACAAAATCATTTAAAGTTAGTGCTTGCTCATACGGTGAGCGTCAAAACGGCCCCCCTGATTATGAGCATTGGGCTGACGCTGGTCGAGCCTAGCATTTATCTATTTTAACTTGTAACATCATATCAAAGTAACATTTTGTTCTTAACTAAAAGTTTTTGTGCAACTTTAATTGTTTATTTTTGTTAGCGTATGTGTAAAAACACTACGTACATTAAAAGTGAAGTAAAATACCTATAGTGTCATTCTATGGAACTTGCTAACTATGTAAACAAGCCGCCATACTAAAATTGATATTAGATATCAATTTCAATATATTGTTTGTTTACATAGTTAGCAAGTTCCATAGAATTACAGTTTAAGGAAATGTGACTTTTACTGCCATCTGTCTGATTGTCAGTACGTTTAAGTACAACTTAGTTGAATATTTCCGAGTTAGTATCGCTACTGCACGATAGATGGCGCTATGGGTCGATATAGATTGTTATAAATGTTAGATTACAATATTACGTTGAACAGGGGGGTTATTATGACATAACTATGCAGTTCTGTTTATGCTCAGAGAAAAGGACAGAGCTATAACAGTTATATAGCAGTCGAACTATAATTGAAGTTAATAATATTTTAAATGAATATTTCGTTACTCGTTTAAATAAGTGCAGTCAACCATATAAAAACGGCCCCAAAAATACTCCTGTGAACTTCAGACCAATTTCTCTCCTCTCAGTGTTCTCTAAAATACTCGAAAAAATTGTTAACGCCAGACTGACGAGCTTCATCGAGAACAATAGATTAATCTCGGACCGCCAATTTGGCTTTAGGGTAGGAAAGTCAACGGAGGATGCGGCTATTCTCCTTACCAATCTCGTGTCCGGCTTCCTTGATAGTGAAAGTAAGTGCGTTGGTATTTTCCTGGACCTGGCCAAGGCATTTGACACCGTCTCGGTCGCCATTATGTTGAAAAAGCTAGAATGCCTTGGAGTCAGGGGGGTGGCTCTTGCCTGGTTTACTAGTTATCTCTCTGAACGCACTCAAATGGTGAAGGTAGGTGACCGGGTAAGCGACTGTCTCCCGGTGAGTTTTGGAGTTCCTCAGGGAAGTATACTTGGCCCATCATTATTTTCGCTTTACATTAATGACATGTTCGATATACCCATACCAAACTCAAACCTTGTTTGCTACGCCGATGATACCGTCATATTGGTGAACGGCAAATCATGGGATGATGCTTACTCTGGAGCCGAGGTAGCGCTGGTGGGAGTAGCCCGCTGGTTGAGGGGCAATCTGCTGACTCTGAACATAGACAAGACAAACTACGTAGCCTTCTCGAAGAGCTCAGCGGGTTCCCCTCCAACCGACAAAGCTATTACGTTTCATACCTGTATTCATCACAGCGCTCCGGGTTCGCGTCAGCCGGCCTCGGATTGCTCCTGTCGGGCGGTCAGGCGGCAGACCCTCGTTAAATACCTGGGTCTGCTGTTTGACCAACACCTCTCTTTTGCGCAGCACATCACTACTCTTGCTGCAAGAGTCCGTAAACTGATTTACGTAATGAAGAGACTCCGGGACTGTGCTACCCATGATATACTACGCCTTGTGTATCACGCTTTGGGACAGTCGATCCTGCAGTATGGAGTGGCAGTCTGGGGCTGTGCAGCCAAGAGCCACTTGATCCTGTTGGAACGTGCGCAGCGTGCAGTTATTAAGGTTATGCTTAGGAGGCCGTTTCGTTACCCCACTAACTTGCTGTACCGTGAAGCTAAACTGCTTAGTGTGAGACAGCTCTTTGTCATGAAAGCGACCACACGCACTCATAGCAGCATCTTTAACTCTGACCGTCACATGGAAATGTTGCGGAAACGTAATTACAAAGTACCAACCCCACAGTACAGATCCGCCCTAGCTAGGAGATCACCGTCATACTCGTATTGCTGCATATATAATTATGTCTGCAATGTATGTGACATAAAACATCAGCCAGTTCTCAGAGCTAAGAGAGTAGTGAAACAGTGGTTACTCACGTTATCTTACGGTCAAACAGAAGAAATTATTCAAAGCACAAAGACAAAATAATGTTAACCCTAGTAACTGATTTATAAAAATGCGGGCTCACACACACACACACACACACACACACACACACACACACACACACACACACGCACACTAACACATAATGATTGATGTAATGTAACTAATTTTACTATTATTATTTTACTTCATTTTCCCTGTCTGCTCAAAATTTCATTGTAACCCAAGTACTATCTGTTAACCGCACTCGCAGTTGGCCAAGATACAGGCTCAGCCTAGTTTGGTCACTGACGGACAGCCTCGATTTTATGTTTTATTTGATTTTATTCAATAAACTATTTTGTATTTGTATTTTGTATAAGTAGCTGCAAACTTTTGTACCTTGTCGCTTAAAAGCCTTTGACCGATTAGTACAGTACAAATATGGCGTTAAAAGTGACAAAGTACTAAAGTGTGCAGCTACTTATAAGGCCGACTGTCTACCGGATACCTAATCGTGCATACGGTTTAAGTTATCGAAATAAACATTCACATTTTAGTCACACAAATGTTATTTTTTACACAAGTGTAATTTTATGAAACTATAGTTTATTTAACTCTAGATGCCAGTACGCACGCTATTTATACAAATTTTAAAAATGTGCATTTTCTCTGTAAGTGAATTTTGTAATTCTTTTGAGGAAGATAAATAAATCTTTGACCGTAATTCTATAGAAGGAATAGACCCCAGAACCGCGGCATAGCGGCAGGTTGCACGAGTGAGATGTAGAGTCGAGTGCATCAGTGGGGAAATCGGTCGCGAGCGCGGATGGTTCGCTAACGCTTCTAAAATGATACGGCACGTCGCAAACGTGGGCCCCCGCCATCTTAGATAGGTATCTCATTTCAATTAAAACGATTGTTTAATCGAACTTTTGATCGATAAAGAGCTATTATAAGTTTCGAAACATCTTCATCAATTGTTACCTACATTGCAATTGTGACCCATACCAACATGAACTTAAACTGATGAGCACCATAATGTGCTAACATCGAATTACTAGAGACAAATTAGTTGCGAAAGGTCGCATCTCTTAACTGTTGAGCCACCAAAAATCCCTGCCATAATGACTGCTGCGTCAAGTCAAATAATTACGTCCAAATTAATCGTTCTTAGTGGTGGTAAGACATTGTGCATGGTCCGTCCGGATAGCTACCACCATCCCATTAACCTACCGCCAAGCAGCAAAGTTCTCATTGTTGTGTTCAGAGGCCCTAATGCGTTCGCTAACTATAGCGTTTCTATTCGTTTGCTTTTTAAACCAATCGCGTCCCTGGTAGATCACGTGACTTTTCGTATGGCGCGATGTACCAGTGACGCGATTGGTTCAAAAACAAAACGAATAGAAATGCTAGTTAGCGAACGCATCTTGGCTACGGCCTCTGGTGTACAACCGGTGAAATTACTAGCATAGAGGCATTTCATCTTAGCCCTGAGGGTTAGCAACCCATTTGAGGTCTTAGGATTGCAGTCTTGAGATTATTGTCTTGAAAACTCAAATGTCTAGGTTTGGTGCAGTCTTAGATGATTTTAGTAGGTATAAACACTTTAAAGAACCAATGAAGTCTACTTAGTCGTGATAGTTTTCCTTTAAAATTCGTTAAGTATATGCTCTTTCATTTAAGATTTATTTCAGAATTTTAGTATTTGTAGTTTTGGCTGTAAGGACACTTGAGTCTAACAAAAATTATCACTTTATAGCTTAATATTTCATAAACGGATTACTTAATCAAAAAACTGTTTTTACAAACCAGTAATATTTTTGAAAGACCTATACACCCCGCACTATAGGATAAACAAGAAAAAAAAAATCGATTGAAATTCTCCCCTAGCGTCCTAAGTCCGAGGTCGGCCCAATAGGGGCGCCATTAGGCATGCTAGTGTAAAAACACTTTACCGCGTGGGCTCCCATCAGGAGTCCGCCCTCTCTCCGGCGAAGTAGTCAAAGCCATCAGAGGCTAACTACGTAGGTCCCTAAAAAAAAAATCATTGTCTACATATTAAAACAACACCTGTAAAAAAACGGCCGAGCGTTGATGAGTCAGTCAGTCCGATCTTCTCTTTTTATTGAAGTATTTAAGAAGTTACATTTCATATTAGATATCGATTTTTCATAAATGGATGCTGCTGTTAGTTTTTAAATGCTTTCATGAACGTGGATAGATATAGGGAGAATATACGATTATTTAATATAAAATAATAATTACGTAAATGCGTAGTATAGGTAATTCCACGGAGGTTGAAGTGAATGATAACACACACAGCTAAATGAAGGTTAGTACTGATTGCAAAAAAATGAATGAATGAAATGAGTGAGTGAATGTAAATAAAAACGATTAATATATTTTTGAAAAACATTACTATTTATTAATATACTTATAATTAATGGTATTAAAAGCAGTAAATAATAATAAACAAATCCTTTTATAAACCACCGTCACTTGATTGATTATAAGGTTTTGGTTTTCGGTTAAATCATCTATCATAGGTTCCATTTCCCTATATCTTTCTGTTTTTCTGAAAGTACTGTGAAATGTCTCTTTATCAAGTGCTGCTATTTCTTCGTTTAATTTTCTCATAACGCTAATAAATGTGAACTCAGTATTACTAGCTGCCACTCTTCCTTTTATGATTCCCCAACAAAGTTCTATAGGGTTGAGGTCTAGATGGTATAGTGGCAGACGTAATACTGAGTGCCCATGTTGTTCCATCATTTTATCCAAAACAATTTTTTTATGGCGTGGCTTATGAAGCGTTATAATATCATATAAAACGGGCTTCGTGTTCTTTTCAGGATATGGTATTTTGTTTTTGTTTAACCAATCCAACATTTCTGCTTTGTTTGAATTTTTAATCGGACATTGCTCATACTGTACATTATGGTAAGATGCATTGTCTATAACCAAAACTGAATTTGGTTCTAGATTTGGAACCAGCTTCTCCGAGACCCATTTTCTGTAATTATTAAAATTCATAGAGCCATGATAATCACCAGTTTTTTTATTTGATTCAAACGTGAGTAGTGCGTTTGGTACAAACCCATTTTTACTACATGCATGCACAATAATAAATCGTTGCCCCTTAGATATCGGCACGTTACATCCTTTATTAGTTTTATCACTCCAAGCTTTTGGAGTTGAATGCGAACTATCAATGTAAGATTCATCGGTATACACAATAGGCCGCTTCTGATTATTGTATTCTTCTAATTTATTAAGATATTGCGTCCGTTTCAATCTAATGTCATTAGTTTCGATGAGACACAATCTGTTTGATTGTGTTTTATTCCAGCGAAATCCTAATTTACGTACGATTCTCCATAATGAAGTTTTAGATCCAGTAAAGTTTATGTCACGTTTTAAAACTTTATGTATTCTTTTTAACGTTGGCATTTTTTTGTGTACTAAATGAAAGTCATATATGCATCTTCTTATGACATCGCAATCAAATTTATCAATGTTGGTTTTTGGTGGTAGTCTTTTTGGTTTCAGTCCCGCTGTGGTGGATTGTGCAGTTGATGATGGTGATGAGCTTTTAGTGCCAGTTTCTTTTAGCACTCCAGTTACGATTCGTTAAACTGTTGATTGTGATACACCAGTTACTTTAGACGTCACATTGTATATTTCCTTCATAGGTAAATGTTGGCCGTCATTTCTTAAATTATATCTAAAATGACGGAATACGTTGAATACAATTTCCCGACTTTGGCTATTTAAAGTTTTACCACGACCTAATGTAATAAATATTTGTACATATCTCTTGGAAAACGCAGTTGTCACTTGTCAGTAGGTATGACTACGATGTAACGAGTGCCAGTTACTTCAATCATATTTGAAGAGGTTTGATAACGAAAAACCTAATAAGCAGACTTAAATGTCGCGGTGGCACACACACGATATTATTTTATTAAATGTAATAATGTCTGCTAATAAGTAATGAAAAAATAGGTAAACACCATTTTAACAGCTACGTTGATAAAATAAGGCAATTTATTACATATTATCTTTGATTTCTACGATTAATATTACATTCATAATCTGACAATTAATAAATCACATACGAGATATTTTATTAAAAAAAAATGTTTTTTTTTTATAAAATTGTTCTATAGACGTAATACTTAACAAAATAGTTAAAAGAAACTTTTGGTCTTTCTTGCAATTCACTGTTGAATCTGCAGTCGGTACACGGTAAGAACACTAATTTCAAAATCTCGGTGTCATTACATGACAGTGTTATAGTGTGCGTGGCCTCAACTGAGTTGAAAATACCTATACTTAGCTACAATAGGTATAATACAATTAAAAATTCCATTAATAAGCTGCTTTCAGCGACACATTAGCGGGTTTTTAGGGTTCCGTAGTCAAACTAGGAACCCTTATAGTTTCGCCATGTCCGTCCGTCCCCAGCCTACTTCAGAGACTTACTAGAAAGCTGTTATTTGGCATGAATATACATATTAGTCACGCCAACAAAGTGGTAAAATAAAATCTTGTTTTATTTTATGTACCTACCTTCCCTACACGTAACGTGGGGATGTATTGAGGTGTCGTTGGATAGTTCTTTCAAAAACATTGCGGATTTATGAAAAACATTTTTTGATTAAGACATCTGTTTATGAAATATTAAGCTTTAAAGTCCTAATGTTTGTTTGAGTCAAGTGTCAGTCAAAACTAAAAATACTAAAAATCTGAATAAAAATCTGAATTGAAAGCGGATTTAACGAATTTATAAGGAAAACTATCATGACTAAGTAGACATCATTGGTTCTTGAGATACAGGCGATTAAAGTGTTTATACCTACTAAAATAATGTATGACAGCACCAAATGTACCTACCTACTACTATTTAGCGTTTGTTCGCGATTTCCGCGAGGAGCTCTCCTTCCATATTTCCTTCGAAGTTCAAACAGATAATAATTGATTTTTGGAATAAAAGCTATCTAAAGAAAGACTTCTAAATACCCTAAAACCTTCAAAATCCTTTGCATTTAAAATATGAGTAGTAATGCCAACTTAACTTTCTAAGTACTTACGTTACGCCGTACGAAAATGATAGAATGCTTGGCAATCAATGAATTGTACCGACATTGAGACATCACGCAAGCAAATATTTAATTCAAAGTAAATAACATAAATTAATACAATTTTCATCTGTTGTTAATCCGGTGGCGGCACTACGGTAGTGCCCCTGCCTGCGTACAGCCTTTCAAAGCAACTTGAGGCACCGTCCCGAAGTCGAAGACGCCAGACCAGCCGCAGAGTCAACCACATATTCGGATAGCCCACAGGAAGGGGACTTGAAGTTCCACCGGCCAGAGTTAGGGGCTTTGGCTGCCTCCTTAATGCGACCCATAGAAGAAAGCGTCACAGCAGCGTCCTGTGACGCTGAAATGAGAATGAGCCGAAGTAGGTACCAACGGCAAAACGCGAGGGCAGCATTGGAGAATTTTGTATGGCTCCAATGCTGCCCAGAAAGCGTAGAGGCAGACCACTGATGGGGCTTAGTCGGTATCTTTACCCTTGGTTATCCCACATAACATACCTAATCCAGCCCTTGCCCTAACAGGGCCAGGTATCTTACGAAGATTCCCTCGAAAACAAATAAATAAATAAGGTGGTGTAAAAGAACGATGACATCGGAAAAAGGTTTATTACATTTCACTTAGAAAAATACTATTTCAGACATGGCAATCACAAAACACTACAAAAAGTTGTAGGCAGGTACCTACCACTCGTTACTTATTTGTTATTTATGTCTGTGCTTAAAGCACTTTTAGTATCGCATTACATCTTATCATATAGGTGATTGCCAAGTCCAAAATAGTGTTTTGATAAATGAGATGTAAGAAACCTTATTTAACCATGTAAAATAAAAACTATGGATTAAACTTTGCGAAATCTGATTAGGTACTTAAAAAAACCTATTATAGCTCAAAGCGTTTAAACGATAGAGTCGACTTGGCCGTTTTTTAACATGAAATATTTTGATAGGATCTATTTTTAACCTGGTATGTGAACCGAAATATCAGTTCTTTTTAGTTTTATTTTAGACAGATCTTTATAATACTTCGTACCTGCAGCATACCTTATGACCAGAGGGCGGAATTTCTCATGGCAAAAATTTAAATGTCATAGGGATAGAACATTTTGCTTTATCGACTTTTCCAGTTATCGATATTGTGTAATCACTAATCTCTTTGTTATTTTAGTTTTGCTTTTATATTAAAATGTAAATGTTATTATTGATTCGCATTTAGTTATTGTTTTCAACAATACGTGAAGTTTTAGGATTTAATTTGTAAATATTACGTTATTTTTGTCTAAAACACAATAACAAATGAAAATAAAGTTAAATCTAAGACATATAACTATACAATAATAATGAAAACTACACCTACATTTACCAAAAACTATATTAATCTTAAAGACCGCTACTAGAGGGCATTGTTAATATTGGAAAATTATTTTGCTAAGTGTTATGTATTGATAGGAGGTATAATTCTATTTGGTAAAAGATCTTGTGCTACGTGAACCATAACTACTTGTCGATAGTCGATAAAATACTTCGTTCTATCCCTATGACATATCAATTTTTTCCATGAGAAATTCCGCCCTCTGCTTATGACACTTCTTTGAAACGGAGACGAGCAGAAGTAAATGCGATTTCAAAAAACAAGAAATGTTGGTATCCAAAATGCTTTACAATACAAATAAGTTTGCAACACGTTTTTTGAGCTGTACAAGGATATCTTTAAGTTTAGAATCGGGTTTATCATTAAAACGTGCTTAAAAAAAGCAATGGGCCCCTAATCTTTAGAACACGGGCGATTTTTAAACAAATATTAGCAGATGTTACCTACCGTCTGCGTCAGACGCCACTTGGCATTTGCGCCATCTTTGTTATTCATCACCGCTAGTTCAAAGTCCGTTCGAGAAAGAATCGACCATCAACACCTCTCACACTACACTATCAAGGGATTATAATCGTAATTATGAGGATTCCAGCGACTACTTACAGGTTCCGTACCCGAGATTAAGATTAAGTACATATTAAGAACTTTGTCGTAAAAAGTGTGTTTGCATATTATTAGAATTTGCAATCAAAAATGCTTTATCAATCCATTATGAGCCCCGCTACTTAATATGACAACGCAACCGTTAAGCATCAATTTGAGTGCCGCTGCGCTTAAAATACAAAAAAAGGCCTAAGAAATCCTAAAAGTGGGCATTTCTTGTGTTGCCTTGTTGCCTAGTTTGTTTACAATATTTTTTATTTAACATGAGTTTACGTCATTGGATCGGCCACCGGCGGGTATACTTGCATACCTGTCTACGTATATGAATCTGTGTGTGTGTGTGTGTGTGTGTGTGTGTGTGCGTGTGCGTGTGCGAGTGCGTGTGCGTGTGCGAGTGCGTGTGCGTTTGCGAGTGCGTGTGCGAGAGCCTGTGCGTGTGCGTGAGCGTGTGTGTGTAGCTTTCTTACCAGTGCCTGGTATTCTTCTAGTTATATTTGGCAAATACCAGGGCGGGATGATAAGTAACTAGCCTACACAAGATAAAAAGGTTTAATACATATTAACCTTCCTCTTGAATCATTCTATCTATTAAAAAAAACGGATCAAAGTCCGTTACGTAGTTTTAAAGATCTAAGCGTACATAGGGACAGACAGACAGCGGGAAGCAACTTTGTTTTATACTATGTAGTGATTGCTGGAAGTTTTGTATACCTACATAATGGGAAGTGTCGCATACGGTGTACTTATCTGCCCTGCTAAGCCAAATAGCAGTATGTCAAATAAGTCTCCTGTAGCAATCAAAACCTTATTACTAACAAGAGAAGATTGAATCTACTTTGGCAATTGAATCTGACAGACTGTGTTTTAGCTTAGGAGGGCAGTTATGCAGGCTGTACACACTCGTCGAGAAAAAACGTCGTAGTAAATTCACTTCATATTACCGACGTGTAAAAGAGCCCCATGGGGGCCTATTTACTGAATAAACATTTTGATTTTGATTTCTGATTTTGAGAGCCTGTCTCCGATAGTCTCGGGTCGGACCCGACCGCGACCGTGATATGGCGTGAGCGAGACCGAGATACAGTGAGCGAGACAAGAAGACAGCAGTATGTACACACTTGCTTTTGGCCGGTCTCGAGGTGTCTCAGTGAGTGTGTACAGCCGGCATTAGATTACATGAGAGTTGCGGTACTAGCGATTTTCGGCTGTAGTAGTAAAGCCATCAATCAATCATCATCAATCATCAACGCCATAGACCATTAGCCATTAATTTCACCTTTTGTATTCAAATTTGACTTCTTGTGCAATAAAGATTAAATAACTAAATCAATGATTTAGAACAAAGGACGATGGGTAAAAATGTCCCCACCCACCAACAGTGATGAAACATGTGCCAGTTTATAGATCTTGGCAATATGATGTATTTTTTCTATTGCGACGATCACCATATGTATGGGGTTTTCTTGAAAAATCATAATCTTATCGTATGGAACTATGGAATTTGTTTGAAAATGAACACGTATGTAGATGATTTGCCTTGCCTGGCCCTTTGTTTTCATTAAAAAAATCCCATTGATTTTGCTACGAAGATAAGTATTTTGTCTTTTATTGGGTCCTAATGAACATATAGACCTGCAGCCCGTTACTGTTGGAGGGGGGGGACGGGGTCCATACAAAATTGCCCATCACCCTTTGACAATGCTTGAGAAACGTGGTTTAGTGGGTTTCTGAAGACGGTTTTTAAAAGACAAACCTAATCCTGTTTTACCTGGAGCCCGTATTGTGAGGTGAATGTCCTGATACCCTGCTCATGGTTACTTAACTAAACCGTACTAAATAAAATTCTTATGTTGGTTGTGTTTTGTTTATTTAGAGATGTTATACATTAAGCAATATTTTAGTTGATACGTGTTGGTTGATGTCTGGCCTAGGCTAACGAGCGACTGAATTGAATATTCAAGATGACAATAAACATAAACTTTCGAGTATTCAGCAAGTCGATCACAAAAAAACATGAAGTCAGACATGTGTCGGGTCAACACAAACACATTTTAGCGCGTGCCTCTTAATTGGGCAGCTTTATACGACACTGAACTCGACTCACCTGCCTGCTGCCTAATTGAGAAGGCGCGCGCTAAAATGTTTTTTGTACGCTCCGACGGGACTTCTTAAACTTGCCGGATAAAACTTCACCTTTGAGATCGACGCAGCGCTGTGTTGAGTGAATCACCCCTCTGATTGGGAATGCATGGGCTGAAATAGGTTAGTAGTTAGTAGAAGAAAGACTAGGTCGCAAAGTTACCGACTTGCAAAATGAACACATTGCTGGAAGCCGACATCTCAAAAACTATGTCGCGAACCACTTCGTTTACGTCACTAGGTAGGTTAGGTTAGGTACGCAACTTCAAATCCCCGAAGGGTAAAATTGCCCAAAAATAGGAGCCGACTTCCAGCTCGTGCTTCTAAGGAATGGCCCGTGGCTCATACGTGTAGTGATGATCGCAAATACCCACTCGCCATAAAATAAAAATCAAAAAAACAAAATGTTTATTCAGTAAATAAGCCACCATAGGGCTCTTTTACACATCGGTAAAATAAAGTAAATCTACTAGTGTTGGGAACCGGTCGCACATCCACGCGGGGGAGACGCGCGGGAGGACGACACGGGACGTCACGACGGGCCGCAGCGACGCGGCCGCCACTCGCCTTACGAGACTCCACCGCGATCGGACGACTAAATTTAATTATTTTATTATTCTTATATGGTAGACCGGGGAATTGTAAATAACGGGAGATTAAATCAGCCCTATAATATACAGTCCACTTTTATTTTACATTAACGTCCCAGGACCCTAACATTGGTCCTTTAGGATTCTCGCCGTCTTATACACGTCTCACAGCGCTTAAGTGTGGTCTTCAGCTGCGAAATATTCTTCTGCACGGGCCTTCGTGATCATCATCCTGCCGAAGATACTTCAAAAGCAACTCGCACGCTCGTGAGCCGGGATCCATCTTGAAGTCGACCGCGCCACGGACTTTGGACCCATCGAAAGCTCGAGTCATCGTCTCAAAAAAAAAGGAAAGATCAACATCGTCAACGATCATCGACACCTTGGTGAAAGGTTTAGTCATTGGTGAGCTCGTTCCAATTATTCCTGTGATCATTTCCTTCCTTTTCATACCTTAAAATAGCCTTAATATTTAATTTGAGTGAGTGTTAATTGGTTTTGATACGTAGGCTTAAATTTCTACAAATCCTTTCGTTAATCTATATTTAATACAAAAATCGAATGCTTACACCTAGCAACAGCATTGCGCCCGAATAACGGGAACTTGTTGACGCAAATCACTTCTTATCTACCTGAACCGGCCGGTCGGGTCGCCCCTTGCACACCTGTTCTTTTGTTCGCATACCAAGGTCAAGTTCTCGCTGCATTTTATTAGCTAAGTTACAATTGGTTTATTTAATATTTGATTACTGCTTTGTCATGACTGACGAAAAGATACAAAAATTAATAAAAGGACGTAGTTCTATTAAATCTAAGGTTACTATATTTAATAAATATGTAAAAATATTGCAATCAGGCGGCACTCCTAGTGACTTACAGCTGCTAGATTTAGAAGGTCGTTTTAAAAAATTCGATGCCTTATATGCGCAATACGACGAATTGCAGAGCGAGATCGAGGCGCTATCGGACGACAGTGATGTTCACGAGGTGGACCGCGAGGAGTTCGAGGGCCAGTACCACTCGCTGGCAGCGGCGGCGCGCAGCCTCCTTGGCGTGCGGCCCGCACAGTTGCGCGAGCGCCCGCTGGATCGTTCCTTATCGAGCTACGAGGATGCAAGCTTTCAGCAATCAGGTGCCTTTAAATCCAATTGCGTCAGATTGCCCAAAATTGATTTACCCGTCTTCAACGGTCACTATCAACATTGGCTTGAGTTCAGGGAAACTTTCATATCGTTAATACATTCCCGACAAGACATTGATAAAATAAATAAACTACATTACCTCCGCGCATCTCTTAAAGGTAGTGCTTTGCTTGTTATCGACAATTTAGATTTCAAAGCCGAAAACTACGATGCCGCATGGAATTTATTATGTAACAGGTACGATAACAAACGGTTACTGGTTAATAACCACGTAAGGGAACTTTTTAATGTCGACCATATGCGCAATGAATCTTGCGCAGGCATTCGACGCCTTATAGATGTTACAAATAAAAATCTTCGTGCCTTGACTACCCTAGATCAGCCGACCCAGCATTGGGATACGCTTATAATTCACATGATTGCTGAAAAACTTGATAGTGTCACTCATAGAGAATGGGAACAACATAGAAATACGCTTAATGATCCTCCTTCACTAGAAACTTTAATTACTTTCCTCAGCAACAGGGCAGACCTTTTAGAAACTTTGCAAGAAAGTAAAAGTAAACCACAAAAATATGAAAGTTACAAAACTAATACAAATTTACTTATAGCTACAAATAATCAAAAGGTACAACAAAAACATAACATCAATAAAAAAAACAACTTATTTAACAAAAAAATGTTTACATGTCCAATGTGTAATCAAAATCATTTTCTATTTACCTGTGAAACATTCAGAGCCCTTCCTATTGAAATTCGTATACAGAAGGCTAAAGAATCAAATGTCTGTCTTAATTGCTTACGGCCTGGGCACTTAGAAAATAACTGCAATCTCGTTTCATGTAAATATTGCAAAAAAAGGCATAATACGCTATTGCACTTGCATGAGCCACAGCCGCTCCCCGAGCCTGCTTTGCCATCAACTAGCAGCATTAATCACTTTGCTAATTCAAGCGAATCAAAGCAGTTAGCTACTCCTCCGCTTGTTTTGCTTTCCACAGCTCTGGTGAAGGTGCTGGACTGCAAGGGCGCCGTGCATTCTGCCCGCATGCTGCTCGACAATGGCAGCACGGCTAACTTCGTAACGCAATCGCTCTGCGGTAAGCTGGGTTTGTCGCGACGTAGCGTGAGCTCCACGGTGACAGGTATAAATAACAATTCATCTCATATTACACAGTCTTGCAGCCTTAATATTAAATCATTTCATAATGACTATAGTCTTACTATTGACTGCCTTATTTTGCCGCAAATCACCAAAGCTTTACCGTCATCATTCATAGAGATACAAAACATTCCTCTTCCGATGGGAATAAGTTTAGCCGACCCTCATTTTAACATACCGTCGGTTATAGATATCTTAGTGGGTGCAGAAGTATTTTGGTCCGTCTTATGTAACAATTCAATTGACTTAGGCAAAAATCAGCCTAAGTTGTATGAGACAAAACTGGGTTGGTTGGTGTCCGGGCATGTCGCCCGTCTTAAGGCACCGTCTTCGTCTCCCGTTTGTCATTTTATAAGCGAGGACTCCAACCCAAACTTGACTCGATTCTGGGATTTAGACACTGTTGCAGCAAAACACTCTTTGTCTCCTGAGGAGCGTGCCTGCGAGCAGAGCTTCTTAGCAAACACCGTACGCAGTGAAAATGGTAGCTTTATAGTATCCATGCCGCTTAAGGACGATCCGTCAGTCTTAGGTGAATCCTTTCAAATGGCTAAGTGCCGTTTCTTGTCTTTAGAGCGCAAATTTCTTCGGGAGCCTGTCTTTAAGAGCATGTACTTGGAGTTCATGCACGAATATGAACGCCTAGGTCACATGACTGAAAACAAAGAATCTTCGTGTAGCGATATACAACAGGTCAATTATTTTTTACCTCATCACGGAGTCATCCGTGAGCCCAGTCTTACAACCAAGCTTCGCACAGTATTCGACGCTTCCGCCGTTTCCAGATCTGGTTTGTCACTTAACGACATTCAAATGGTAGGGCCGACTGTACAAGAAGACCTTTATTCAATTTTATTACGTTTTCGCCAGCATAAATACGTCGTTACTGGAGACGTGGAGAAAATGTACAGAGCGATAGAACTTAATCCCGCCCAACGCTCACTTCAACAAATCATATTTAGGTATGACTCATCACAGCCGTTAAGAACGTACACTCTGAACACGGTGACGTATGGTACGGCATCTGCACCATATTTAGCCACGAAGTGTTTAGTTACCTTAGCGTCTAATGTTCTCGATAGTGACGTAAAGCAGTCAATTCAACGCGATTTTTACGTTGATGATTATTTAGGCGGGTCGTCAACTGTTGACGACACTATCAAGCTATGCAAAGGAGTCATTGATACACTTAGAACTGCAAATTTTATATTACGCAAATTTCAGTCAAACAATAAATTAATTTTACATCAAATTTCAACATCATTACAATCAAAAAACGTCTTAGACATCGCAAACAGCGATGTTCATGTTTCTTCAAAAACTTTAGGTCTAAATTGGATTTGCGATTTAGACATTTTGTCATTCTCAATCAACATTGAACTTCGTGAAAAGGTAACAAAACGTCACATACTTTCCGTTATCAGTCAGATTTTCGACCCACTGGGTCTCGTGGGCCCCTGTGTCATCGAAGCAAAGCTCATCATGCAGAGACTGTGGATCGAACAATGCACATGGGACGATGAGGTTTCATCGGAAATAAAACATTTATGGGTTTTGTTCGCTGACACCTTACCGCTTCTTAACCAGTTAAAGGTTCCGCGCTGGGTGCTTCAAGATCATTCAATTGCCCATGAAATTCATGTTTTTTCAGACTCTTCTGAGAGAGCTTACGGGGCATGCATCTACATTCGCTCTATAGACGAATCAGGCTCTATTAAAGTACATCTATTAACTTCTAAGAGCAAGGTAGCGCCAATAAAGCCAACAACAATTCCGCGCCTTGAACTTTGCGGATCATTACTGGCTGCGAGACTGTGTAACAAAGTATTAACCTCTTTAACACTACATATCAGCAAGTGTAGATTCTGGTGTGACTCAACCATTGTTTTAGGGTGGTTAAAAATACCATCCACTAACCTTAAAAGTTTTGTAAGGAATCGTGTACACGAAATTCAGGAGTGCACGGCGGGTCACATGTGGAGCTACGTACCGTCGAAGGACAATCCGGCGGATCTTGTTTCCCGTGGGCTGAAGGCTGACCTCATCAGCGGTTCTGATTTGTGGTGGTCTGGGCCACCTTTCTTATCAGAAAATGAAGCTAATTGGCCAAAAATGCCCAACGTCGGCGTGAAACAGGATCTACCCGAGTTGATTATTTGTTCGTTCGCGCTTAATAACAACTCTAATGCTGACTTAATATCTAACTTAATCAAAAACAAATCTAAATTAACAAAATTACAAAACACGATAGCATATTTACAAAGATTTATTCACAATTGTCGGAATCCGACAAACAAATTGAATGGACCTTGTTCAGTTAAAGAGCTTCAAAATTCCTTAATTTTAATCATCGGTAAATCTCAGTCAGAGATGTTTCCTGATGAATATGCTATTCTTAAAGCTGGGAAGGCGCTTCCTAACAAAAATCGACTAATAGCTTTAAGCCCATTTATTGATGCTAATAACATAATAAGGGTCGGTGGAAGACTCGATAACTCCCCTTACAGTTACGACACAAAGCACCCAATTTTATTATGTAGCAAACATCATTTTACTAAGGTTATGTTCGAACATTTTCATATAAAATATTTACATGCACCGCCTCAACTTCTGTTAGGAAATATCAAACAAACTTATTGGCCCTTAGGCGGCAAAAACCTAGCTAAAGCTACAGTGCACAAATGTATGCGATGCTTTCGACACAAGGCGGAAACTGTCCAGCCCATCATGGGCCAGCTTCCCGCCTCGCGTACTGAATTAGAGTTTCCCTTCCTTCATTGTAACGTCGACTATGCCGGGCCAGTGTTGATAGCAGACCGTAAGGGCAGAGGTTGTAAACTTATTAAGTCTTTTTTGGCAATCTTCATTTGCAGTTCGATAAAGGCTTGTCATATTGAGCTCGTTACGGCACTATCCAGCGAAGCATACTTAGCCGCTTTAAATCGTTTTATGTCTCGTCGCGGTAAGCCCAAGAGCATCACGTCAGACAACGGCTCGAACTTTATCGGTACAAGCAACGAGCTGGCTCAATTTCTTCTGCAGTCAGAACTCGAAGGTAAAATAGCTCAAGAGGGCATTGAATTTAAATTTGTTCCCGCTTATACCCCTCACTTTAATGGCTTAGCTGAAGCAGCAGTACGCTCTACAAAACACCATCTTAAGCGTTTATTGCAAACCACTCATTTAAATTATGAAGAGATGGCTACATGCCTCACTCAAATAGAGGCTATTTTAAATAGTCGCCCTCTCACTCCTATTTCCACCGATCCCTCAGACTTCTCCGCATTGACTCCGGCTCACTTTTTAATTGGACGCTCACTCGTTTCTATTCCTCAACCACAAATTGTGGACGCAAATATCAACCGCCTTGAACGATTTAAGAGAATCGAGCTGATAAAACAGCACTTTTGGAGTCGCTTTTCACTAGAATATGTTACTCTACTCCAGCAAAAGGTGAAATGGCAGTCATCGAACAAGGAGCTGGAACTGGGATCTCTTGTTCTCGTCAAGGAAAAAGCTCTTCCGCCACTAATGTGGTCCTTAGGACGAGTCACTCAACTCTATCCAGGCAGCGACGGCGTTTCCAGAGTCGCCGAGTTGAAGACAAGGAGAGGCACAATTCGAAGGGCCTTTAATAATATCTGTCCCCTTCCAGATTTTTGAAGTTTCACACTACACTTACACTTCAACCCGGGGAGCATGTTGGGAACCGGTCGCACATCCACGCGGGGGAGACGCGCGGGAGGACGACACGGGACGTCACGACGGGCCGCAGCGACGCGGCCGCCACTCGCCTTACGAGACTCCACCGCGATCGGACGACTAAATTTAATTATTTTATTATTCTTATATGGTAGACCGGGGAATTGTAAATAACGGGAGATTAAATCAGCCCTATAATATACAGTCCACTTTTATTTTACATTAACGTCCCAGGACCCTAACAACTAGCGCTTCGCATAAGACCATCATTGCGGAGAAGAAGCGCCCGAGAAACTCCAGCAGAAGGCAATTTTTTCAATGTTAATGTAAATAATATTTAAAAGTACTTAATAAAGTAATAAATATAATTATTAAATCTAGAACAAATAAAATCATTACAAATGTATGGCTAATAACATTAAACTAAAAATAATGAGTCTAGGAGAACAACACGACGAGGTCTCTACGTCAAAAGTCAATAATAAAGTGAAAAACTAGTCCTTGCAAACGTGAACAGACCGGACCCCACATACAGCATCTGTTCACGAGCATGACGCGTATCTCAGCCATCACCTCTCTCAACCATGATTGTGTTCGGGAAAGTGGCGATCCGATCAACGACGCCGCCTTACGGCGGCGGCGTAAAGACCTTTAAGCGAGCATGACATGCTAGATAAAGTAAATGAAGAGGTGATAAGTGTGAAATTATTATTTCTCGTAGGTAACCTAGTACATTTACGGATATTGTAATAAACTTCAATTATTGTTATTGTGTTTTGATTTATTATGGCGATGGGGTGGGTGCTCATAGTAAAATAAAGATGCAATTAAAGTACCTAATGAATGGCACCATCAATACGTGTTTGACCGATGCCCTTCGTTAATAAAGGAACACTAGCACATCGTAAGTAGATTGCTTTCAGGGTAAGCAGGGCTTAAAATTATTTCAAGAAATAGTAAGTTCAACATAAGTTAAGTTAGACTTAAATAATATATTAAAGACAGTATTGCTTAACCAAACCGTTCATTTTATACCACAAGTCATAACAATGGGAAAGGGGAACAGAAATTGCTAAGACAGACATAAAATGAAAATAGATTTTAGAAAATGCAGCTTGACGCTAAGCAATACTCGTACAGTGTGTGACATCTATACGAACATATATTTTGACAACAGTTAATATGCATCCTAATTTTCATAAAAACATGTGCATTGTTAGCATAATGTGTTGTGTGTTGTGTTTTAGTGGTGGTAGGACCCTGTGCAGGGTCCGTCCGGATTGCTACCACCATCTTATTCATTAACCATCCGCCAAGCAACAGTGTTCGCATTGTTGTGTTCCGGTGTGGGGATAAGACAACCGGTGTAATTACTAGCATAGAGGCATTCCATCTTAGTCCTCAGGGTTGGCAGCGCATTTGAGGTCTTAGGATTATAATCTTGAGAATTCAAATGTCTATGGGTCTCAGATTTCACTTACCATCAGGTGGCCTGAGTGCTCGTGAGCCTTCACCTTAACATAAAAAAATAAAAAAAAAAGTGTACTTTTTTTTACATACTAACTAATTCGCCACGCAATGTATCGGTAACAAAGCTAACAACTGACTTCATGCACCTGAATAGAGGCCCTGATTGCTTGTATAGATAAATTAACGAGAGCATGGAATTACATAATTATGTAGTAGTATTGTATGTTTATAGGCATTCTATATTTGAATTTTCTTTTTTCTCGTACTATCAGCATAAAAAGAGGTTTGTTATATATTGAAGAAGTAAATACCAAAATAATGTCAGTGTCAAATTGTGAATATTATTTACGTTGTGCATATATTTTTACGTCTGATTTTATTGTATTATCAGAATAATTTTGTGTCAGCCCGTACGACCAAGTGTAAGTTACATAATTTTCAAAAAATATGGCAGTGAGTAATTTTGGTCCGATTGAGAGTCAAAGTAAGCAAATTATTTTTAACTATTATAAATATTTTGAACTCGAACTGAAGGTAAATTTAAATTCCCCTTACACGGCAGCCCAGTTAGTACCAAACCCAGTTTGTAGAAAAAGGTACAGGTGTTTGTCTCTCTACTGTTTATAACATTGTGTCTGAGAGCAATAGTGACAAATTCGCATCAACAAAGAAATTCACCTCCCCGAGAAATACTTGTCCGTCATCAGCAGTAGACAATTTTGATCAGGAAGTCATCCGGAAAACAATATACAATTTTTATCTGTCCCATAAGCAATTTCCAACCTTAAAGGCACTCCACTCTGTGTTAAAATCCGATATAGATTACAAATTTGGCATTTCCACCTTACGAAAACAAATACAAAAATTAGGATTTAAATGGAAAAAGACCGAGGATACACGAAGAATATTAATGGAAAGACACAACATACGACTGCTAAGAATAAATTACCTTACCAAAATTGCGGAATATCGGTCTAAAGATAGACCACCAAATTTATACTGATGAAACCTGCATCCACTCTTCACATATTGTGTCCGGAGAGGCTTGGACCGATGGAACAGAATTTGGTGTAAAAAAACAAATCAGTACAGGCCAGAGGTTAATAATAGTGCACGCAGGAGGAAAAAATGGTTTTATTCCCAACGCTTTGTTAATGTTTAAGGCAAACTAAAACACGGGAGATTACCATGACCAGATGAACTTTGTCAACCACGAAAAATGGTTAAAAGAAAAATTAATACCGAACCTTAAACCGAATAGCGTACTTATCATAGATAATGCGTCCTATCACAACAAACTTTTAAATCGTGCTCCAACCTCAAATTTTCATAAACAAGAAATGCTGGATTGGTTGACAGAACACAACATTTCATATAGCCCGTTGATGTACAAAACCAGTTTGAATGATTTAATTAAACAAAATAAAGACCGGCTTCGTGAGTACCACATAGATGCAATTTTAAAAGAACATGCCCACTCCGTTTTACGATTGCCACCGTATCACCCGACATTCAATCCGATCGAAAATATTTGGTCCATGGTAAAAGGTTTGTCGCCATGTCGAAAGTGAAGAAAATAAATATCGATGTCAGGAAGGAGAAATGGATCGAATTGCAAACAATTTATTATCAATACTTGTGACAGCTCAGATGAAGAACATGATAGCGACTAAAAGCAAAAAACAGAGGACTACTACTTATTCCATTTCTTAAGGGTATATATTTTTATTAAATTAAGAAGCTAGAGCGGGTCTGGCGGCGGAGGCTGCAAGTCGAGTGAGCTCCCGTCGCCCGGTGCAGCGATAAGCGTGTGACGTCATCCATTGTCCCAGCCAGGGAAACGTACACGGCGGCCCGCTGCGCACCGCGAAGCCAGGGGTGCTCAACGTCAACACCTGCACGGTCGCTTTATATGTGTGGGACTGCTTGCATGATCACCACACCACCCCCCTTAGAGATTCATAGCCCTGCGACATAAAAATCAGGAAATTTTACTTTTCGGCCCGAGCGCGTTGTTTTGATGATTTGCGATGGGCTAACGTCGCCAACCGGTTGAGATGGGTTATCGTCAGAGATTACGTATGCAGGCTTTACTCTGTCAATAGAAACGGTTACTGGTCCTCTTGGTAAAGCAATGGTTAAAGTTTTGTCGGTTCTTTTCAGTACTTTGAATGGACCTGCGTAAGGAGGTTCCAGGGCTCCTTTAAGATGACCTTTTCTTAAAAATATGTGGGTTGATGTTTTGAGATCTTTATGTACAAAAATTGCCTTGTTGCCATGTCTTGAAGCAGGTACTGGTTTTATATTGGCAATATGTTTCCTCAGTTGAGATACAAAATCTATAGGCTGTGTTTTATCTTTCGAAATTGGTATCAAAAACTCACCCGGTATCCTCAAAGGCTCACCATATACCATTTCGGCTGCTGAGCATTGTAAGTTTGGTTTCCAAGCTGTCCGCAGCCCCAGCAACACGATGGGAAGTGTGTCAGTCCACCGAGGCTCATCATGTGCCATGATAGCCGCTTTCAGGGTTCGGTGTAGCCGCTCGACCATGCCGTTGGCAGCTGGGTGATATGCAGTGGTGCGTCGTAGTTGAATACCGCACAAACTGGCAAGCTCCTTAAACAGGTGTGACTCAAATTGTCGGCCTTGGTCTGATGTCAGGATCTGTGGACAGCCAAACCTTGAAATCCAAGTTTCATAAAATGCTCTGGCTACTGACTCGGCAGTGATGTTCTGTAATGGTACGGCCTCAGGCCAGCGTGTAAATCGATCTATGGCTGTTAAACAATATTTGAAATTGTTCGAAGATGGTAATGGGCCGACCAGATCTATATGGACATGAGAAAACCTGTTGCCCGGTAGTTTGAACTCTCCCAATGGTGTTGAGGTATGTCGCTGGACTTTAGCGCGTTGACACGACTCGCAGCTCTGGACCCAGGCGCGACAATCTTTACGCACAGAGGGCCAAACAAATCTGTCTGTCACCAATTTGATTGTTACCTTGGCTCCGGGGTGACTCATTCCATGGACAGAGTGGAAGACTTGGCGGCGAAATTCCTTAATGACAAAAGGTCGTGGCTTGGCTTGCGAAACGTCGCAAGTTAAATCAATATGTGTACCTGGTACTGGCAAGCGTTGCAGTTGAAGAGATGACTCGCCGGATATGAGGTTCTTCAGCTCAACGTCTTCTTGTTGTAGGTGGCCTAATTTCGCTAAATCTAGAGGGGTTGAAATAGCTTCAATTCTTGAGAGGGCATCGGCAGTCAAGTTGTTTTTACCTGAGATGTGACGAATGTCCGTTGTGAACTGGGAGATTAGGTCCAAGTAATTAAATTGACGAGGAGAGCTGGTGCGGTCCTTCTGTTGGAACGCAAATATGATCGGTTTATGGTCTGTGTATATGGTAAAGTGACGTCCTTCAAGCATGTGTCTAAAGTGCTTCACGCTCTCGTAAATGGCCAATAATTCGCGGTCATAGGCGCTGTACTTCTTCTGAGCACTGTTGAGCTTTTTAGAGAAAAACGCTAGGGGCTGTTGCTGTCCATCTATGCGTTGTTCCAGGACCGCGCCCAGGGCTGCATTGGAAGCGTCCGTTACGAGGGCTAGCGGTGCGTCGTGGACAGGGTGGGACAATAGCGCTGCTTTTGATAAACTGGACTTACATTTTTCGAAGTCGTTCAGACGCTGTGGGGTCCAGGTCAAAGTCTTTGAGTCCTTGACATGTGAACCGGCCAACATATCGTGAAGCGCTGCTTGCTCTTCTGCGGCGTTGGGTAAGAAACGTCTATAAAAATTGAGCATGCCTAAGAATCGCCTCAATCCTTTTGCTGTTTCAGGTGGTGTAAACTGTTGGATGGCTTTAACCTTGCAGTCGAGTGGACGGGTTCCTTCTGCTGATATATAGTACCCTAGAAAAGTGACTTCACTTACGCCAAAATTGCATTTAGCTTCGTTAATCAGGATACCATAATCGTTAAGTCGCTTAAACAACTGTTCCAGGTGTTCCAGGTGTTGCTCGTGAGTGTCGGAAAACACCAATATGTCATCTATATAGGAGTAGCAGAAGTCCAAACCTCTTAGAACCTCGTCCATGAACCGCTGGAAAGACTGCGCTGCATTCCTGAGCCCAAATGACATACAAGGGAACTCGAACAAACCAAAAGGTGTCGTAATCGCCGTCTTTGAGATGTGATCGGGATGCACGGGAATCTGGTTGTATGCTTTTACCAGGTCTAACTTCGAGTACACCTTACAACCTGCTAGTGTAAGAGAAAAATCTTCTATGTGACGAATGGGGTACCTTTCAGGTATTGTGCGCGCGTTTAAGGCGCGATAGTCGCCACACGGCCTCCAGGAGTCTCCTTTTTTAGGTGCTAAGTGGAATGCCGATGCCCAAGGTGAGTCTGAGCGTCGAGCTGTTCCGTCACGCAGCATCTCATCGAATTGTTCCTTAGCTATCTTTAGACGGTCGGGTGCTAATCGGCGAGGTCGGCAGAAAACAGGTGGTCCAGCTGTTGTGCGTATATAATGGACAGTGGAATGTTTTACCTCTCTAGTGATTCCCGATGGTTTGATAAGGTCCGGATACTGCGCCAGGAGCCGGTGAAATTCGGTGTTACCGGAAATGGCTTTGACGCTCGGTAGCTGGCAAATTTTCACAACACCTGGAGTTGACAGTGAAGTGATGTTGTCCAACAAACGTCTGTTTCTGCAATAAACAAGCAACCCATAAAAAGAAATAAAATCTGCACCGATGATCGGTCTGTCTACGTCAGCCACCACAAAATTCCAGGCGAAGTCGCGTCGCAGACCTAGTTCTAGATGCAGCTTAGTTGTACCATATGTTCTAATAATTTGCGGCAGTTAGACTGTAGTCTGTTGGCTTTCTGTGTTCACGTAGGAATCTTCGTGGCAGTACACAGAGGTCCGAACCTGTGTCTATTAAGAATTGCACCTTTGTTTTTTTATCTGTTACAAATAGGCGGCTGGCAGCATTGTGACAGTCATTGGCCGCTTCTACTGACTGCCGCTGAAGTTTCCCGATTTATAATTACACGGAATTGTGCACTTTTGCGCATCATCTCCAAATATATTATGGTACCAGCAAATACCTTGTGTACGGCTTTGTGAACGTTGACGACCCCTGCTCTTCGATCTACCAAACCGTTTACCTTTGCCGCGATGAGGTACTCGGCTGCGGCCTTCTCGAATATTCAGCTGCGCGATCTGTTGAGTAATTTCGGTTTTAATACGCAATGAAATCAGTTCTTCCATTTTTGTAAGCATACCCTCAAAATTTGAAGAATTCATCTGCTGGCTGGGTATATTTCCGCTCGTACTAGCTACTTGAAATGAATTGTGCGGTGTAATTTCGGTGATCCTGTCTGCTATTTCCGCTAATTCATCCAGGCTAACATTTGAGGAGGCTATAATTTGTTGGACGTGGACGGGTAGACGGCTCGACCATATCGATCGCAAAAACTCGTCGCTCACTGTTGAACCCGCAAGCGATTTTAAATGTCGGAGGAATTGGGACGGTTTACGATCACCTAGCTCTTCCTTCACTAATAATTTCCGTAAGCGGTCGTCACGTGACGTGGACAAACGTCGCACAAGTTCTGATTTAAGTTTCTCATACCTGTTTTGGGTGGGCGGGTTGGTTATTATGTCGCGTACTTCCCTTGCAGCATTCTGATCCAGCTGCTGGATTACCGTGTAGAATTTGGTGGTGTCCGTTTTCGTTCCAGCGGTCTCAAATTGCGCTTCTACTTGAGCAAACCAAATTTCAGGGTCGTCCGGCCAAAAAGGTGGTAGGCGCACTGCTACGCGTTCCACAGCGCCACGCCCCGTAGGTTGCTCGGTATCCGTCGCGTCCGCAAAGGCATCGGAGGGCTTGTTTCCGTCCATCTTAGCTCTAAATTTTCCGTGCTCGTCGTAAGGTCACCAGTTATGGGGTTTAATCTTCGTTCGTCGTAAATAACAAGAATAATCCCGATATAAAATTATATTTTATAGAAAAGTTACAAGAAGGAAAGTGTAGAAATAGACAATAGACTTTAAGATGGAAGAATGAAACTGATAGAACTAAGAACAAGTAGGTATTTGCGTAAGTAAGATGCTAAGCAAAAACGGCGTGCGTTCGGCGCGGAAGCTAGAGCGGGTCTGGCGGCGGAGGCTGCAAGTCGAGTGAGCTCCCGTCGCCCGGTGCAGCGATAAGCGTGTGACGTCATCCATTGTCCCAGCCAGGGAAACGTACACGGCGGCCCGCTGCGCACCGCGAAGCCAGGGGTGCTCAACGTCAACACCTGCACGGTCGCTTTATATGTGTGGGACTGCTTGCATGATCACCACACCCTTAACTGGGCATCAAAATAGTTAACTTCCTTAATTGCTAATCAGTTACTGAAAAGTTAACTTCGTTAAACGTTAAAGCGTTACATTTCGGAAGATTTAACGCAAGTTCATCTTTAATCCGTTAACACGTGAGGAGATTGCATTTTTTATAACGTTACGTTATTCATAGTGATTTACCTACATATAAAAACCGTCGGTTTGGGTTCTGGAAGTTAATAGGTTAGGAACAAAAAAAGATGTTTAACTAGAGTGAGTAATTAGTCATCTGGCATAATGCAAGGACCGGAAAACCGCTTTATTCGTTAAGCCTTCGATTCAAAAGCCTATCACTGGGCTACTCGTACAACGGATAGCCCTATCAATTGTGTTGCCGTATCGATATGGCTACCTTTTCGAATAAGGTTACCGTTTCCATTGCGCTTGTTGTCCGATAGGGTGTTTGCAGCTGAAAGAAACAGCGTATCAATAGGGTTGGGTTAATCCTATTGATTGCTGTCTCTTAGGCCCGCTTGCATCTAAATGACGCGACGGCGACGTGCGCCTACCGACCGCTTACCGTTCTATTGTTAGGTTGTGCAATAATAAGTTGTAGGAATTGGGCGCAGAGATTGAAATATCTTGACATCTATCAAAACCCCTTTAAAAGCGGCAAGCGTATTAAGGGTTTTTGATACCGGTAAGACTGCCAGCGGAAAGCCAAATCCGTCGTATGAATGGATAACCCTTTTATTGCGGCTAGCAACGATACGCTTGCCGCACTGATGGGGTTTTTAAAATCAACCCTATCGAATAACCCGATCAAAAGCATATTTAACGGAAACCGGTTCCGATCCCTGGCATAATGTGGATATTCCCCTTTATGAACATTCTCGTCTGAAACCGAGTCTCGCGGTTCTCCACGTGTTCGCGGCACGGCGCGGTGCGTGGGGTATTTTTAAGAAAATAGTAGGTACTGGATTAACGATGAACGGATTCGGGGAAATTTCAAGGAAATTAACGAGTCCGTTAACATTTTTTAAAGTTTACTCATAAGTTAATCCCTTACTCGAAATGTCATCTTTGTTAATTAACGATTAACGGAACGAGTTAATGCCTAGCAATGGGAATCCCGCATGTGTAACCCGAACTCCTGTCATCCACATATTCAGCAATGACCGGCAATCGTGACGATCTCTTATCCTAGGACTTCAGACTAAGAATAGTAGTGTCACCCCATGCATTAGGTATAGTGCCTATGTTCGCTGCATACGCGGAAGGTCAAAGCAGCTGACGTCGTATTTTACAAAGTCCAGACCAACCTAACTTGGTCTTTAAACCTTTGCGCGTGCAGGTATTAATCGGACAAATTAGGTGGTTACATCCTCAGAAAAATATCTCCTCCCAAAAAAAGCATTTCCAGAAGGCTGTTCGGCAATATTATATTTCCCAAGGCAGCCGTGCCAAATATACATAGTGCCAACAATCTTCGGTTCGTCAAAAATAATTGGTTAACTTTTTGTTCCATTCATACAACTTGCTCATCAGAACTAAGCAAAAAACCTGTGCAGTACTTCACCACTAAAATTACCAAGAGATTGTTAACCAGTTATTTCTCCACCATGAGGCACGTCAATTATAACTCTTGTCTTATTTATAGTTCAGTCGAGTTCCGTTAACAGATCCGCGCTGGGCGTAGGGAAAGCCCCATGGGCTATGTTTGTTTTTTATTTTTGTAATGCAGGATATGCTTTTATTTAAGGGGGCACCGAGCTTTTTGCGCTCATTAAATTTAGGTATTTTATGCACTCTGTGTATGTGTGCGTATAGCACACCAGCAAGGAGCGAGCCGGAGCCATGCGCCGGCCGAGCGCCGCGCCTGACGAGCCGTGCGCCGATCCACTAGGCGCGGAGGTTGCTACCAATGTTTACAAAATAAAAAAACATAATCGATTCCGAATACTTTTATTAAAATATTCACTATAAGAAGTTAAAAACTTTTTTCAGTCTACATTTTTTTTTTAAATTTGTGGTTTACTGTCGGTAGGTAAGGTAGGATTGAATTACTTGTATGAGGTACAGTCACATCACGAGATTGTTGAGCCACTCTAGAACCCACTCACAGATAGATAGATAATTTTTAATTAATGTCGTTTGTACATCTAAGGTGTATTTAGCTAGTGTTAAGTTATTTATAATATTTATTGGGCAAATTGTTCGGCTAAAGAGAATAAATCATAAGTAAAAGCCGTACATCTTCCAATCGGCCATCTTCCCTCTCCGAAGGTTACCGGGAGAACCCTTTCATAGAAAGTTGACGGTAAATTTTGACGTAAATAATTTCTTTTGCGTGACTTGACGCTGTCATTAGGACAGAGTTCTATGGTGGCTCAACAACCCCGTGATTTAATGTGACTGTATATTGAAATGAAATAAAACCTAATTACCTTTATTGACAATATTCTAAGCACAAAATAAAGTGAACTCAATACCTAATGTAAAGTAATAAGAACGGCTGAGTAGGGCAAAAATCCCAGTCATGGACCCTTTCTTCAAGATATTATTTTTAACTGACTTCAAAGAAAAGGAAGTTCTCAGTTTGACCTGTATGTATGTATGTATGTTTTTCCGCGATTATCTCACGTTTGGCTGAACCGTTTTTAATGCGGTTTTCAGAAAAGTATTTGTTTCACATAGGAGAAGGTTTTGGTATTTTAACCGTCTTTAAAAAAAAGGATCTTAGTTTGTACGAATGTTTATCCATGATTACTTCCGCAAAAACTTCAATGTCTGATTCTGATCACTATAAAGTATAAAATTAAATTGATGTTTTAAAAAACTAAAAACTTAAAGCTGCTGTATCAATCACATATTTAGAAGTTCCTACTTAATGTTTGTATGTATATAATGTAATGAATAATGTACGCAGGTATCTTTAGAAAAAAATATTAGGACATAAGAAACAACAATAATCAATATCGGATTTTACTTCACGGCATTATTTTGTCTGTGTGAGTAAGCAGTCATTGTCTATTTCTCCATCCACTGAAAGACAAGAAATTTGGTCCATTGGCATCCTGTAATAAAACAGAACGTTTTGATTTAACTATAATTTATTTCTTAACAGAATTAGTTTTTGGATGAAATTTTGTAATCCTCATTCTATAAAAATAATTCGTATTTGGGACTTACAATTCCATTGTGTGGTAAATTTTATAATCGATGTCAACCAATTCATTTACTCTGTAAATTGAAAAAATATAAAGATAATGTGAAAATTCATACTAAATTTATTAAAATGTTTTCCTATACACCTCTTACTATTTTTACGCATACCTCACCGGTTCATTAGGTACCTAACTCTTCGCTTTGTAGCGAAGTGCCAACAACTGGAACATTAACCCTATAAATAAAAAAATATGAATAATTTTGCAATTTTACTCATTTGTTGAAATATAGTTGTTAGGTACTGAGTATACTTACGGAGTATTCTCTTTGTATTCAGATTTCTGGAGATGTCTTGCTCTAGAAATATTGAAACCATCCCAAGAAGTAACAATATTATATAATTAATTATAGTAAAAAAAACCTCGGGTCGTTCTAAGAAGCCTGTTTTGCCTGTAAATGTGTTTTTTTAGCTAAACTATTTTTATATCTTGGTAAATATTCACCATAGAAGTGTATTTTTTATATACCTACTAATTAAAAGAACTTCGCGTGTTGTTTAAAATTACTTGTGTAAATAAACCAATTTTGGCCCAAAACATCAAGACTACAACTAAACGATTACAAAGTCTTAGTAATACAAATCGATACATCTCGAAAATCAGTCTATGTTGCTATCGATTTATTTTCTCCTCCCTTAGCGTGGCATTTTGACAACTGTCAAATCAGGTTTCTTAGAACTACTCCACTATCAGTAGGTTTACGATTTTAACTTACTTCATTTCTTCACGCAAGCGTTTAGCATTGTGCTTTTGCCCACCCCTTCTCTTCCTTTTTTGGTTGTGTTTGTTCCCCATTTAAAATAAAGTGAATAATCACAAAAATCGCGATAAACGCAACCAACCAAAAAGCGACACAGCCTCCACCTCCGACGGCCGAAGCCTGACTAATGCGGACATGGGGGAAACGTGACGGCTCTGGCTAAAATGGACGAAACGCGTGCGAATTTAGGTATTTCCTTCATATTAGTAAAATAAAAACACATTTTCAAATCTAAAGTGTAGAATATATAGAAGACGTGTAGTTTTGTTGTAAATCCAAAACTGATGATCTTCCGTGAAGTAATTACGCCGTACTAAGTGTTTATTTTGTTATGTAGAGGTATCTTTGGATGTTTTTTCTATCGAGGGAAGTACAAGTAATCGTTTTTCTAAAGTATTTGATATATAGAGTGATTCCTTAAATATCTTACATATGAATTGCATAACTAAAGCTTCAGTAAAAACAATGCAGCAGGCGATCAAACGAACGCATTTTTTTCGTAATTACGTATCGTTGCCTCGGCGCACTCTTAAGACATTCGTTGCCCAGATTCCTTAGAAAAATCAGAGGCCTTCTATTGCAAGTTATTATTAATATATGAGTGAGGACCAAAAAGTTGAACCATAGTTAAGCGCAGTTAACCATACAAACATCGAAGACGGAAAACGTTCCGTTAGGCGACGAAAAGTTTCCTTACTTTCATAGAAAATTTAATTGCGTATGTTAGCGTGGCCATGTTTTTGGTTCATACCCATATTTCGCCTAACTGGACACTGTAGTAAGGTAAAAAAAAATGCACTCATGTTCTACATGTACTCGAGGTGCCGTAAAATATTGTTTTACTAATTAATGGTTTAAGTGCGCAGTATCAATATCTACACAAGTACATCATTTCAGCTTAAGGACTTAGTGTCTGAGAAAAAGTGTGGGTGACATACAGTCAGACAGACAGCCAGACAGAGCGAAGGACATGGCTATAAGGGTTTCAAGTTTGACTAAGAAGTCCTAATGATGTTCCCACACTGTGGCTATTCAAGGCTATTATGTGATGAGCACAAGTATTTGTTTCTGAGTCTTGGATGTTTTCTCTATATTTAAGTATTTCTTTATACATGTCATTAGTTATATCGTTGTCTAGTACCCATAGCACAAGCCTTGAGGTTAGTTTGGGACTAGGTCAATTTGTGTGAGATTGTCCCCAGATGTTTATTTATTTTATTTATATAACGGTATGAAACATTTTATAAAACTATATTATTAGATTTTATAAAATTATGGGAGTATTATAAGTATTTCATAACTTTATTTTGTTTTTATTATTTAATTTTTTTTTAATCGACCTGACACCGGCGACTGTTTTGTGAATTTTGCTGTAAGAGGTTTAGAATATTGCATATTCACGAATCGTTTTGACGTCTAAAAGGTATGAAAAAATTCAATTTATTGCTCTAAAAGTCATCTAAAAATGTATTGAATAACTTTTTACTACCTTCTTATTTTTTTTTTACATAAAAAAATAATTCAATTACCTACTTAGTACAATTTTATAGAAAAAGGCAAAAAATTGTTTCTGATTTCAGTTACCTAAAACTCTCGTTCGTAAAATTAAAACAACAATAGTAAATTTCAGTTCAAAATCAATCCATTACCTTATAAAAACATCTGGACCGCGCGCTGCGCTCCATGCTGAAGGCGCGCGCCACGCTCGACGTGTACGACATGTCTCTGGACTTACTCCTGTGTGTCTGGCCAGTCATGTCAGGTTTATTGGTAGAACTTATAAATTGCATGTTCAAAACCGGCGTATATCCCGACGTACTGAAAAGCCCACGAGTGTGTCCAGTCTATAAGGGAAAGGGAGAAAGGTGTTCTGTGGATAATTACAGACCCATAACTATAGTGCCCAATATTTCAAAAAATATTGAATCGATTTTGTTAAACTATTTAATGCGGCATCTTGAGACAAATGACTTATTGACTGACAAACAATATGCCTACAGGTGCAACAGATCCACTACAGCGGCAGCCCGTGAAATCTACGACTGTATTGCTACAGCTCTAGATGACAAGTACAAAGTGGCAGGGATCTTTTGTGACTTGCCAAAAGCATTTGACATTATTGATAACGATTTGCTACTTGAGAAAATTAAGCGGTACGGCATTGTAAAGATAGGTTATACATTGTTTAAATCCTTCTTAAGCAGCAGAAGGCAGACTGTTCAAGTAAAAATTGGGGGAAAAATCTTAAGATCGAAAGCAGGGAACGTAGAAGTTGGTATTCCGCAGGGGTCGACGCTTGGAAATACTCTATTTTCAATATTTATCAATGACCTCCCATCCTCTGTCGCCGAAGGTCTTACGGTGCTGTTTGCCGACGACACCACGGTGGTCGTGAGCGCGTGCACGTACGAGCGACTTGAGCAGAGAATAGCTAGCGTATGCGCGCACCTTTACAAATGGTTCTCTGCGAATGGCCTCATCCTCAATGCCACGAAGTCCAGCGTGATGTTGTTTGCAGCCGGAAACACCGCTGCGATCCCGCCCTTCGAGAGCCCAATACCGCATTGCACGTCATGTACTTTTCTCGGGTTTACATTAGATGCTAAGCTAAATTGGAAAAACCACGTGTCTAATCTGTGTGCGAAGCTTAGTAGTGCAGTATTTGCACTACGCAAGCTTAAACCAATAGTTTCTGAAGATGCACTGCTCCAAGTATATTTTGCTTATTTCCACTCCATTTTATCATTTTATCATATGGCACAATTCTATGGGGTAACTCAGTGGACTCTAAACATGTCATGTTCTCACGTTGCAGAAAAGGGCTCTTCGTATACTGGCAGGTGTAAAACCGAGGCACTCGTGTATGGAACTGTTTAAGAAATATGGAATAATGACGCACTATTTACAGTATGTTTTTGATGTAATAATGTGCTTATACTCGTCGCAACTTAAATCAATTTAAACGTGTGAACATCCACGGCAGGGTCACCCGGTAAACGGGCCGCCTCCAGCGTGTGCCGCGGCGGTTGGCGCTGCTCGACAAAAACCCGCGCGTAATAGGGCCCGCTTTCTATGAGCGTCTACCCGCAGACGTAAAAAACGAATCTTCGGACGCAAAGTTTGGTCGCCGACTAATCTGTTATTGACGAAATCACTATATTCTGTCAAAGAATATAGTGACGACTAGATAATATATTGTTGATTTGTTATTTTTATTACTTTAATTTATATTCTAAATTGTGACATTTAAAATTTTATTGTATTTTTGTCATTTTCTGACATTTGAGCTACCTATATATTTTTTAGTGTTTTATTTTTATTTTAAAATTAAATAAATACTATTTGCTTTTGTAGGTACTTACACTTTGACATTATTTGATTTTTACATTTTTTTTTTTCCTTTTTTTTTACACTGACGATCTTATTGTGAATTCAATTATAACTAACTATGCGACATGTAATAATGTAATTTCCAACACGAAATAAATGACTACCTACCATCAAAAAATAAAAACAAAGCAATATATGTTTTAAAACAACATAAATCTCGCATCTCTTCAAAAATTAAAAAATTGCTCATTCATTCGTAACTCATTTATTCGATCATAACTGGAACGATATTTCGTAATGTGCATTAACTTATAGAAAAGCAGTAGGTATTTTAACTGTAAAATCACAAAAAGAAGCAAAACCGCCAAAATTTCGTGTACGGCCTCTTAAGGCCTAAAAAGTAAGTGTTACTAAGTAAGGTATGTGCGTTTGACTCTGTTTGTTTTCCAAATAAAACATGAACCTCTCAGGGCCGGCTGGTAACGCAAGCGGGAGTGACGAACAGAGACTACCCTCGGAACTCCAACAGCTCTCTGACAAAAAATAGTAGATTATACACCGAGGGGATAAAGCACAGTTTTATGTCACGGGCGCGATATTGAATCCTGAACGTAACGAAGGACTCCAGATTTAACTCCCGAGCGCAGCGAGGGAATTAAGAAGAGTCCTGAGCGCAGTGAGGGGTTCAAGCGCGCCCAAGACGAAAACAGCTTTATCCCCGAGGAGTGTACTCTACTTTTCTCACCTTTTGCGAGACAATAAAAAAGCGAGTCTACTAAAAACAGCGTTTTATTATAGTAAATTAAAATTAAAAGTGAAAATTGATATTCGAGACATTTAGTCCAGTTGTGGAAAGACAATATTTATTTAAAACTTTGCAGTTATCACCAATGTATTTTATTGCACCGTCTTACAATACTCGCAGCTTTTGTTTAATTTCAAACGTGTTCCATTCAGCTTGCCGTGGCCAGCTCGATTTTAGAAAATGTTAGATTTTCAAATTAGGTTCGACGCGGCGGTGGCGGCGGCGCCGCGCCCGGCCTTCGAGTATTAGTTGATCTTTTATTACGAAATTAGACTTTAAGGCCATTGTAATAAGAACTATGAAAAGTGAAAATATTACAACCCAGCGAGTTATAATGAGATTTAGTACAACATTACACCCCGGCTAAAGCCAAGGGCTTTAATGAGTTGGTTTGCGTAAGGTTTGCATGATATGTAATTTGGCATTGTCGAGCAGGTGGTGTGAAAAAATATATTACATAAGCTATATGTATATGTAGGAGCGGGTATCACAGGGGGCGAACCATCAGGTCGTTCACCCATTTTAATTGAATAAAATCAAGTTATAATATAATGAAGCGTATATTTACAAACAAATTATTCTATTTACAACAAAGATAATAATAAAATTTTATAGTAGGTAACTTAACTATTGACAAAATAATAAACAATTACTGGCCCAAAGGGCACGACAGTTCACACGCCAAGATTCGGCGTGGCGAGAGGCAGAGTAAATATGCCAACAGGCAGAGTAACGCTATGCCGGAAGGCAGCGTAACGACGTACAGCAAGTGGCTACACATGTAGCTGCACAGGTGTATAGGCACTGAGGCCAATCAGAGTAAACCGACAGTTTTGCCGGGAGCAGGGGAGCTCACTCCTGAGTCGAACCATAAGTTTGACTGCCAGCACATTTTTTTTTTTTTTTTTATTGAGGGACCTACGTAGTTAGCCTCTGATGGCTTTGACTACTTCTCCGGAGAGAGGGCGGACTCCTGATGGGAGTCCACGCTAAAAGTGGGTTTTACACTAGCATGCCTAAGGGCGCCCCTATTGGGCCGACCTCGGACTTAGGACGCTAGGGGAGAATTTCAATCGAATTGGTGACTGCCTGCACAACCAGGTGCCAGGGTTTATATACCCAGCTCGGCTTGCCCCTTCCAGGCACCCCACTCCTCGACAACTCTGTCCAATGGCGCGCGGAAACACGTCACGTGTTTACTCCATATTCAAACTAAAAAGACCTTAATTCTAATTCAAATTGACATAACAAATAACGAAATAATCCAATATTAATTACTGTTAACATATCACAATTCAATAGCAGCTATTTTAAAAATCAAATTGGCAAATTAACTATTCCCAAGACTCGTATGAGAACTAATAACTAATTTAGTCGAAGCAAGTTGTCAAAACAAAACAATAGTGAATCATAAAATCATCTCTCGAATTATTATAAGGAATCACATTTAAAACAGCCATCAAAACAAGCGTTTTCTTTACGTAAACAACTAACGATTTAAAGAATAACAGTTACCATTACAACGTTTTGTGTTCGAAGTGACAACTGGCTCCGACATATATAAAGCCTCATAGTCATGATCTGAGTTCACTTGAGTTTTATTAGGTCGATTCATTTCGGTGGGTAATCGGGCGAGGAGACAAAGGTTTTGCAGAAATAATAAGCTGATCCGTATGCTTCACTTATGTAATAATTAAATCAAATGCGAACACACATTAATCTTCTTAATTGCAATGGATGATTTAAGATTACGATTTCTCTTTATAACGTTCCACCGCAGCACGTGAGGTGCGAGCGCCACATTACCGACCATCCCAACTGACAGCTGCCGGTTCCGTTTCCTCTTTTTTTGGCCGCCTCCCCAGCGCTCGGTGTTACGTCAATTAAAAATGCGATCGTTCGGAAATCAAGTGGGCGACACTAGCGCCATCAAGCCAATTCTCTCGATGCGCCGTCACGGCCAACCCTGACAGTCGCGCGCCCTCGCGCGATTAGTCTCCTTTACGTGGGGCATCTGAAAGGAGTATGAGTATGAGTAAAAAGGACTTATAGGATTTCGATATTAACTTCGCTCGACCCTTCCTGACTGATATAGCTCACATCTCAGAAATGGCGTGGACCGGGCGCACTGGGCCCTTTCGACCAGCCTGCCTCAACTCATGGCGTGAACCGGGCACGCTAGGCCCCTTCGATCAGCCTACCTCTAAATATGGCGTGGCGTAGACCGGGCATGTGAGGCCCTTTCGACTAGCCACCACCCACCTAAAAGCATGGACCGGGCACTTGCAGCCCCTTTCGACCAGCTTTGCGTACAAGTGAAGTGGACCAGGCACCTAGAGCCTTTTCGACCGATCATCATCAGCATCAATGGATATTGTGGCGCAGGTACTCACGGTCTCTTCTGCTAACAGGTAACAAGTGAAGGATTCTACTTAGTTCTACACCTACCCGAAGACTAACACGGGTGTTTTATGACCTAGTGTAAAGTATATGTAAGATTTTAGAAATTAAATTACCATTTGATGAAACTCACTTTCATTTGCGCGCCCTTCCTTTTCAGAGGTAGCTAACCGCTCTTCATCATCTGAACCAGAGAGAGTGTCTGAGCCGGCGGTCATGGTGCGGTCACTAGATACCGAGAGTGTATCACTGTCGCTATCGTCATGGTTCGCTTGTTCCCCATTTACCGCCGTCTCGGCCTCCTCATTGCCTACCAAGCTAGTAGCGACTTCGACCAAGCCCTCGAAACCCTTTGGTATCAACCTTAGATTTTCATGTGAATATTTATAGATGCGATTACCACCAGTGATAGCTTTCAGTTCATACCTGTCATTATTGAGGACTTTCGCGATTACAAAGGGCCCACGAAATTTTCTGGATAATTTTGTTTGATTTCGCTCACTGCATTTTATAAAGACATAGTCTCCTTTCGAAAATGGCCTAACTTTTGCTCTACCGCGATCGAATCTCTTAGCGTCAGCTAAAGCTGCGTTTTGGATACTATGCGAAGCTTCATTTCTAATTACCTCTAGGTTAGCGCGCTCGGGGGACTTCAATTGGGGACAAGTTTTGGAGAGTCCTAAAGATTGAGCGCGTATACCGAACATGAGTTCAGTCGGTGTGAATCCTGTTATTTTTGACCTGGTACTATTCAACGCTAATTGGACACTATCAAGTTCTTCACGCCATACTTTGTTAGGATCATTTTCTATAATTGTAAGTAGACTTTTTAGGGTACGCATAACACGTTCCACTTGTCCATTAGCCCGAGAAGAGCCAGTCGCTATTAGGTGCAGTTCGATGTTGTACTCATTGCAAAGTTCTTTGAAACTCGAGCTGATGTAACACCGCCCTTGATCAGCTATGACTCTTCTCGGTGCTCCAAACAATGACACAGCTTTTCGTAACGCTCGGACTGCACACGCAGCGTCGAGAGACTGGGTGTAGTCGAGTAGAACGAACTTGGTGAAACCGTCAATAATTACCGACGCATATTCTTTTCGATCACTTTTGCCACTAAGTTTTCCTGTTAGATCGATGTGTATAGTGTGCCAAGGTACAGAAATCTTAGGGATAGGATGCAATCTCATTTGTTGGGCTCCTGAGGGCCCTTTTGAAGCCTTGCACACTATACACGAGTCAACAAACCTACGTACATTTTTCGCCATTTGTGGGAACCAGTATTGTTCGTAAATTTTGTCCAGGGTTTTGTCGTAGCCTAAGTGATTTATTTCGCTGTGAACGTGATTTATTAGAGTCCAAATGAGGGATCGTGGAACGATAGGCAACCAAGAACTGGTCTTATTACGTTCAACTTTCCTGTATAGGATACCATTACGTACGTCATAAGTATGAGCGATACCTTCTGGTAGTTGGTTATTTGTCTGTTTGCTGATCAGTTCCTGAATCTCGGGATCGCGTTTTTGCTCAACCTGAAGCCAGCTATCATGGAGCTCTACAAAATTAACTGCTTTGTAACGAGTGTTAGGGGCACTATCAGATTCACGGTTGTCAGACGCGGTTGTCGGATTAGGGAGGGGGTTTCGTGACAAATAGTCGGCATGTTCCATACTACGGCCTTCTTTGTACACGATGTCAAAGCTATATGCCTGTAAGTAAGCCCACCAGCGATGGACTCGTGGAGATAAATCAACTTTAGATTTGGAGGCTTTTAACGAATTGCAGTCTGTGAAGACTGTAAAATGCTGACCGTATAAGTAGTGGCGGAAGTTTTCTACCGAGCGCACCACCGCCAATGTTTCCAGCTCATATGAATGGTATCTGGATTCCACATCGGTGGTGCGACGGCTAAAGTAAGCAATAACGTGTGGTACATTATTTTCTCTCTGGATCAAGATACCCCCGTAGCCCTCCGAACTCGCGTCTGTGTGGAGTTCGATCGGAACATTGGGGTTAAATATCGCCAAAACTGGTTCAGAGGTTAATATCTTCACAATTTTACTATGGACCTCTTTATGTTTATCAGTCCAGGTAATGGGCCCCTTTAATTTCGTGAGTGGATACAGTGGGCCAGCAAGGGTGGCGAAGTTAGGAATAAACCTCCGGAAATAGGATGCTAGTCCCAGGAACTGCCGCACCTGTGTAGCTGTTGCTGGGACCGGCGCATGTATGAGCGCTTGAATTTTCCGTGGGTTGGGTCTCACTTCACCCGTTTTAATGGCATACCCAAGATAATCAACTTCGGTCTTCATAAACTTGCATTTACGACCATTGAAGGAGAAGCCCGCCCCTGACAAGGCCGCAAGAACAGCATCTAAACGTCTTAAGCCTTCAGCAACGTCTGCCGAAAAGCAAAGTACGTCGTCCATGTATGCCAGGGCTACGCTATCTTTGAGAGACTGCAAGGCCTTGTTAATACAACGCTGATAGACCGAAGCAGCGTTACGTAATCCGAACGGCATGGCCAGATACTCATATTGGCCATCCGGGGTCACGAAAGCTGTGCGTTCGATAGAGTCGGGGTCAACTAATATCTGGTGATAACCAGATGCCATGTCTAGGGAAGAAAAGTAATGGGCGCCAGTTAGTCGGTCTATTTGTTCGTCAATTCTCGGGAGAGGGTAGTGTTCGGGTCGTGTGTTACCGTTAAGCTCCCTATAGTCGACACACATCCTGTCGGAGCCGTCTTTCTTTTTCACCAACAGGATGGGGCTAGCAAAAGGGGAGGAACTTTCGCGAATGACACCAGCTTTTAACAGTTCCCCTACTTTACCTTTCACGATCTCCTTTTCGGTTACGGATAGCCTATATGGTCTACGTTGAACGGTCTTATGTGGATCTATAGGTTCGATTTTTAAACTACCAGTTGTGACGCGGCGAGTCGGAACGCCTTCAATAAAGAATTCACTATACTTTTTGAGGATGCCTATTAACGCCTCTTTTTCAGCGCCTACCAGATCGGTATCGATTTCACTAAAGTCAAATGTACTTGGGCTCTCACACACATACGTATTCTTGCGGGTTGAAAAATGAAGGCTATCACTGTTGATTTCGACATTAATACCTAGCTCGAGGACATCCCTACCTACTATAATTGCTTCTGGTATCGTGTTATCAGGGACAACGTGAAACAAAATGGGCAAGGAAATGTCTTGAATTACAACTGTACTAGAGATTTGTTCCGTACACCTGACGTTATCTCCGCCTATCCCCATTAAGGTGACTGAATCATTGCGCCTAGTGCCAGTAAGCTTGTCGGTTAAACTACTCTTAATTAATGAACAGGCAGAACCGCTATCAAATAGGAACGTAATGACCTCACCAGACGACGTCGACAGGGTACCTCTTGTTGACCGCCGCTCGCAGATGTGAACGTCCTTTGACGTCATCGGTTCACTCGCTGGCTTCTTCATAGCATCTGGGCAGCTGAAACTGATGTGCCCTGGTTTCCCACATGTGTAGCAAATCCTCTCCTTCTTTTCCTTATCCGATGATTTCAAGTCATTTCTTAGTTTCAAGGTATCACGGCGCTTACGACAGTCTTCCAACTTGTGTCCGCGATTACCACAAAAATGACAGGCTCCGTTAAAGCGCGTATCCGTCGCGCTACTGGTATTCAAACGTGGTTTCTTGACATCAGTCTCGTTGGTCTCAGTATCATCGTGGCGTCTCTTCAGTGATATGCCACCAAGGACCCTACAAAGTTGAGCTCTTGTCGAAACTACGTGCGAATTCAACTCTCTACGAATCAACAAATCCTTCTGGGATAACACAGAAATTGCGAATCCTGTCATGACCTCTTCATTCATTTCAACCTTCGGAATTCGCTCAATAAGGTTCCACAGTCGCACAGCCGCTTCCGCCGCGGTTTCCTTACTGCCTATTTGAAATTTTAGGACTTCATCAAAGTAATCTTGCATTAACATGTGACGACTAAATTTGGCAAGTAAGATTTCTTTTATTTTAGGCCATGTTAAATCCGATGCCTGTAAGGCGGTAAGGCATTTAGCGGCGCGGCCCTTTAGAGCGTGCGTCAAGGCAAGTAGCAGCTCGGGTCCGGAAAGATTTCGGCTATTTACAATTATTTCGGTTATATGACACCAACCTTGTATGTCTGCATCAGCTTCATCTGGATCGAACTTGATTAGATTTGCCGGAGTATTGGTCGTAGGTGTATTCTGTGTCGCCGCAAGCAGCCGGGACAAAAGTGCCTCCATGTTGCCAAAAAAAACTGCGCTTCCTCTGTCCGTACTTGTGGGGCCGGCTGTGTTTTCACCTGTCTCCTCATGATCAGGCCCTCGGCATCCCACTTCTGATAAAGCCTCATAGTCATGATCTGAGTTCACTTGAGTTTTATTAGGTCGATTCATTTCGGTGGGTAATCGGGCGAGGAGACAAAGGTTTTGCAGAAATAATAAGCTGATCCGTATGCTTCACTTATGTAATAATTAAATCAAATGCGAACACACATTAATCTTCTTAATTGCAATGGATGATTTAAGATTACGATTTCTCTTTATAACGTTCCACCGCAGCACGTGAGGTGCGAGCGCCACATTACCGACCATCCCAACTGACAGCTGCCGGTTCCGTTTCCTCTTTTTTTGGCCGCCTCCCCAGCGCTCGGTGTTACGTCAATTAAAAATGCGATCGTTCGGAAATCAAGTGGGCGACACTAGCGCCATCAAGCCAATTCTCTCGATGCGCCGTCATATATTTAATGTTTGTGGACGAAATTAAATACTACTTACTACCTACGCTACGTAGTACTATTTAGCAGTGGTAGTAATGTGCTAGTGGTATTTTTATACTAGTAGTTTAGTAATTAGATTAGTTAAATAAAGGAAGAAAAGTAGGTAGGTACCTACCGGCTTTTTTGCAACTGTCATGGCGAGCTGAATATGTTATTGATGACAAACATTAAACATTAATATATGTATAAACCGGAATGTTTTTATAACTCTGTAAAATTCTGTTACACACAAAAATAACAAGTTTATTTTTGTCGAGACTTTAAATAGATGATAGGTAGGTACTTTACAAATCTCTAACTAGGTAAATATTGATAAAGTGTTTGTGATCCACCAAGTTCATAAGTTTCATAACTAAATCAACTGCTGAGCGGTAGCGTCTTTCTACAGTACACATTATCCTTTTTAGGGTTCCGAAGCCGAATGGCAAAAACGGAACCCTTATAATTTCGTCATGTCCGCCTGTATGTCACAGCCATTTTACTCAGAGCCTATTGGCACTATATAAATGAAATTTGGAGGATAGATGTATTCTATGAACCGCTATACAATGATGTAGTAAAATTGAAAAAAAAAATTTAGGGTTGGCACTCCATACATGTAACTAGGGGACGAAAAAAATTTTTTTGAGTTACATTTGCGTGTAAGTATTTTTAGATAGGGCTTCCAAAATGATGCCGAGGTTTTTAAGTGACTTTTTTACGTAAGTGAACAGTTGGCGAGATATACTCTTCTAAAGTCGTAAAAAATCTGTCCGGGTGGGTAGCTTTTGAACTGTTAAATAGAACATTCTAATAAAAAATACAGTAGTAGAACATACGAAATACTTCCAACCAAAATTGTTTTGAACACGATACGCTGTGTAGTTTTTAAGATTTTAATAAAAAACAAAAAAAAAGAATTTCAACCATGAACGTTCATCCCAGCTACGGAACCCTTCACTGTGCGTGGTCCGACATGCACTTGGCCGGTTTTTTTATATTGTAGGTATCTACCTAGGTACCTATCCTGCTTTATTGCTGCAACAACCTTTCACTCCCGGGCAAAGGTTTCCTAACTAAGCCAAAGAAGGCATTATTTGCTGCTTATAATTATAAAATGTGTGTGACACAGTCAAGAGGTCGCACAGTAAACATATCCGTTTACCGTGGAAACTAAACTTTGACCGTGAAATCTACGATTATGTGGAACCGGACGGCTTTATTCCGTTACTGGGCGGACCACGCACAACTATTAAATGTAGAAACGTGAAATTTTAAACAATTGAATAGGTAGGTACTCGAATAGACATAGATGCGTAAGTCGTGTAAGTGCACTAAGAAAAGCTAGGTACATAGGTATTTCGAATAATCCTACGTGTTGAAATGTTTGATATAATTTTATAAGTCATTAATGAATGAATGATTTGCCATTAATAATTAGTTCCTAGGAGCTCGTAGAGCCATTTCCAAGAAGCCAATAATTAATGTTATACCTACGAGTTATTATTTGAAATATTATCATTGTACTAAAACCTTATAACTGTACTGGCTTAATGGAGGACATCACAAGTACCAGTGATTTTGTTGTCTTTTTAATCTCGGAAGTCTCTTTATATAGGTACATAGGTTTCTTTACATAGGTACTTCGGTCGAAAATTCATGCGATCATACAAAACTCAGGGTACCTACAGGGTAATACAGGGTTTAAAATTTAATCATTGTAAACAGGGTCTTACTGCATTTTATTGAATAAACATTTAAACGATTGTAGTACAGTGCGGCAATTAACTATTGCAAAATTAATCAAGTAACTAAGTGATACGTGCATAACGTGCAGAATAATTAAATAAAGTTATCGACAAAAGAATTATATATTTAAATATTTTAGGTGCCGGTTTAGTAGGTATTCCAATAATTAGCGGAGTATAAAGCAAAGAAAGGTAGGTAGGTATATTCCGTGGCGACTCACTACCGGCCAATAGGTTTAGACCCCGGAGTGGTTGTAGACGGTAGTTCTTTGAGAGTTCGTCAGGCTCAGGCTGGGAGGACGCATAAATACATTTCCACTCCGTCAACAAAAAGCCTGGTTTCCTTGAAGGAGGAGAAAGTAGGATCTTGTGTATTATTTTTCATTTTTATATGGGTATTTTTTATTTATTTGCAAGAAGACGACTCACTAACAACTTGACAACTCGCTAATAACAAGTTAGGTACCGTTCCTTAAATCAAAACACGGAAAAGGTATAAAAATAACCAGTTTTTATTTTTATTTTATTATAAATTGTTTAAAAAAGACCTATTAGGTACGTTATCAAAAATCAGCTTACTGGTCGACTTGGCATTCATAATATCAATATGGGAATGGAACACATACTTATAATCCATTTTTACTTACTTGAACTAGGTAAACAACATCACTCGATCACAAATCACGACATTCTGAAAGAATCACGATTTACGAGTAAGTTACCATCTATTATAAATTGCTTTAAAATTATCTACTAAGATGTTTTATACCTAGCCAAAATCGTAATTTTCACAAAACTCCCGACCTTAGGGGGGTGATTCTCTCAACATAGCGCTGCGTCGATCTTAAAGGTGAAATTTTATCCGGCAAGTTTAAAAAGCCCCGTCGGAGCGTACAAAACATATATTAGCGCGTGCCTTTTCAATTAGGCAGCACGCAGGTGAGTCAAGTTCAGTGTCGTAAAAAGCTGCCTAATTGAGACGGCACAAGCTAAAACGTGTTTTGTACGCTCCGACGGGACTTCTTAAACTTGCCAGATAAAACTTCATCTTAAAGATCGACGCAGCGCTGTGGTGAGAGAATCACCCCCAGATTATCCAAACGAAATGTAAGTTTGGCACTTCATTGTAGGGATAGGGTAAACGGTAAAGCGAATGAATTAATGGAGAACATCATGGTGGTAGTTTGTGACGGTTTTAAAAAGAAACAATCATAAATTCATAAATGAATATAATGTTTATAACCTTTATCAGTTACTGAGTGTTATTAAATTAACAGACATTCAAACATCCAGTTCAATCATTAATGTGTAAGAAAACTCTGAAAATTATTCGAGTACTGTCACAAATACGGATCATGTCGATTAATGATGGTGTTTGTGGAGGTGTACGTGATGTCAGATAAAGAGGTTGTCGCAAAGTATATTGAATAAAGTATTTATAATAAAGTGTGTTGTGTTATTAAAATATACATACATACATACATAAAATCACGCCTTTATTCCCAGAGTGGGGTAGGCAGCGCTACAGAATTACCAACATTTCTAAAAAACTTGTTGATAATTCTGTAACCACATTTTGCACAATCAGGCTAAGATGTTTACCAGTGTATTAGTGACAGGTTGCAAGCCTATCGCCTAACAGTACCTACTACAAGTCTTTATTCCCTTACGGCCGAACCCTATATTCAAACCGCGGACAGATAGCCTTACTTCGGATTAAAATTTGACACATTTTGTATGGGCAAATGTCAAATTTCAACACGAAGTAAGCCTTATCTATCCGCGGTTTGAATATAGGGTTCGGCCGTTAGTCGCCTCTTACGACATCCACGGGAAGACATGGAGTGGCACTATTCTAACCCGGCCACCACACGGAAAAAACATAAAATAAAAAAATAAAATATATGTATGTATATTTTCAGTATTCACAAGCTAATATTTTTTTTTAAATTCATTACTTAAATCGTATTTAAGAACCTTACCTACGTTTCACTCATTTAATTCATTCCCAATTCCCAACCCTATGAAATGACAAATTTTATGGATACCGGGATACGCCATATTTGATTACTACTTAGCTCAAGTAAAAATAACGAGGCAAGAGCATGTCGGACCATGCTCAGTGTAGGGTTCCGAAGCCGTTAAGTGCTACAAACATAAAAATGACACACACTTGAGTCTAAAAAAAATTTGCGCTTTAAAGCTAATATGAATATTTTATAAACGGATTACTTAATCAAAAACCTGTTTTCACAAACTCGTAACATTTTTTAAACACCTGTCCAAAGACACCCCACACTATAGGGTAAACGAGAAAAAAGAAATACATCCCCAAGTTACGTGTAGGGGAGATACCGTAAAAAAAAATCTTTTGTACATTTCTTTGTACCACTTTGTTGGCATGACTAATATGCAACAGCTGTCTGGTGACGATCTCGTAAGGTTGTTGTTACGATGAACCGATCGTCCCTCTCCGAAGTGCACCTTTTCCGGCCCGTTCTTAGCCTTGAAGTAAAGGCCCCAGTTTGTCTGAACCTATGGTAGACTCTACAAACTGTAGACTGTACCAAATTCAGCTCTTCAGCTACTGATCGTTGACTGCGGCCCTCTTGCAGTAGGCGAATGATATCAGCGACTTGAACAGCAGTGGTGTCCATTTTTCCAGGTCTTCTCGATGGGATAATATGCGGAGATGAGTAACGGTTGACTTCTGATAAGTGACTGATAACCCCCCCCCCCCCCCTCTGTATTATAACCGTCTAAGAGGGCACAACTCGTACGTTCGGTAAGGAGTAATCGGCTACGAACCAGAAAAAAGTCCGTGATTTAAAAAATACTACACGATTACCATGTTTCCTAGCTTTTTAGAAAGCTAACATTTCAAGAAACTTTATGTATTACATTTAAATATTACAGAAAGATAATACCGTTTACAAAGATATTGAGCGTACATAGAAAAATGCAAAGTGATGCAATTGTTTTGCTCGCGAGTGTATTCATGCCAATTTACAGCTTTCTAGTACTATAAGTCTCTGCGCTAGGCTGCGGACGGACGGACATGGCGAAACTATAAGGGTTCCTAGTTTGACTACGGAACCCTAAAAATAGTACATTATTGCCTAGGCGCGGAAAGTAAGGCATTGCCTGACGAGGGGTAGCGGGCCGAGCAGTAGCGAGGCCTGGGCTGGGATTCTACATGGTAATAGCGATATCATCTTTGGAGTGTTTCCGTATTGTCAACGTTTTGATAACTCTTATGTCATTTACAATAATGGCGACTGTGACATTCACGATTCTAAAACACATCAAACGCGATATCGTTATAACGCAGTAGAATAGAGGCCCTGCTAAAATACGAGTCAGGCAATCCCATTTCCGCCGAGGCCTATATAATGCTTTTCTCAATAAATGCGAGGAAATTACAAAAATGCATAATTAGAAGTATTTGTAAAAAGAAAATTACGAATTGGGAGAGAATTTCCTTTTGAAAACTACAAGACAGTATTGAGAATTCACAATGACTCGCCGGCCGCCGCCGCACCGCGCGCCGCCCCAGCGCAGCCCGAGCGCCGCCAACTTTTGTTAAATTGGGTGTATGGGATTTATTTCTAGTCAATTTGATTTTACAGGTAATAGAGATCATTTTTAAGTAAAATATGGATATGGATGGAAAGTGTTTTCATTGGTTTTTTTTACTCCTAGGAGTAAAATGAGGCACTTTCCGTTCTTGTGTTTTAATCGGAAAACGGTTCTTTCCGAGCATGTTTGGAAAATGGACTCAACGTTACACACGATTAAATTTTACTTAAGTCCTTCCATCACCACTATTTTTTTTTTTATGTTAAGGAGAAGGCACACTAGCACTCAGGCCACCTGATGGTAAGTGGAATCTGAGACCCATAGACATTTGAATTCTCAAGACTATAATCCCAAGACCTCAAATGCGTTGCCAACCCTGAGGACTAAGATGGAATACCTCTATGCTAGTAATTTCACCGGTTGTCTTATCCCCACACCGGAACACAACAATGCGAACACTGTTGCTTGGCAGGTGGTTAATAGATAAGATGGTATGGACTATTACGCAATACGCACACCTATGTCAAAATACTACTAAGTTTATTGTAGGTAGTCCGCACTTCATGGTTCGTGACGCGTGTAAATTAATTCCTTCCTAGAATAATCTCACTGTTCAGAAATCTCTATTACTTATTATTGGGTATTTTGATGGGCCTTGTGTGCCATTTTGACCATTGCTGATCTAGTGTGGCAGCCCTTAGCTTAAGGCTCATTGCAAAGGCCCGTGGTGGCCAGGAATTTCCAGATGCTTTGAGCAGTGAGGATGAACCGTATCTCTTGTGGGTCCATGATAATATGTCGCTCTAGTAGATACTTGACTTGGGCAGAGGACGTGCATCACTGTCTCATCTGTCTCCTAACAGAACCTGCAGGACGCGTCTTGCTTCAAATCCATTTTAAACAGATGTTTGTTCAGTTTGCAGTGGACCGTTAGGATCCTAGTCACTGCGCAAGTCTTTTTTCTTTCGAGCTGTAGAAGCTCTCTAGAGAGCTTGCTCCTGAACCCTTTAATTAGTAATTTCGAGTGTTTTTGTCCTTCAGCGACTTCCACAGCTCGATCGCATAGATTTACGAGTACTTAGGTCGCTTAACAGATAATAGGTTCAGTTCATCTGGTATTTCGTTTCCATCATGGCTGAAATTACCTGTAACAAAGGACACTTCTGAAACAAAAGGAGTCTGACTGACACAGACATTTAATAAGTTAATTTTTATTGTCTTTAATTTTATCTTTTTCTGGCTGCAATTTATCAACTTTATTAACTATAAATGTACAAGACAATGATCCACGTTCATCCACGCTCCGCATTTATCTGATATTGTACGGTCGTAGTCAGAAGCAGCTGTACATTTTAATACCTTGTCGCAGCTACTGATATATGTACCTACTAAATTCAAAGCACTCTCACGCTATTGCGATAAGGTACTTAAATGTACAGCTACTTATGAGTTACCATTTTAAACATAATTAAACGTAGATAAACTGCAAATCATTTTGTTTACGAGCGGTCGCCGGTCATCGTAAGTCGTAAGCAAGTTTTTTGCATGTCGCGTTAATGACTATTTCTGGTTTGTGTTGTTTTACATTTTTAGGGTTCCGGAGCCGAACGGCAAAAACGGAACCCTTATAATTTCGTCATGTCCGTCTGTCCGTCTGTCCGTCCGTCCGTCCGTCTGTCCGTCTGTATGTCACAGCCATTTTACTCAGAGTCTATTGGCACTATATAAATGAAATTTGGAGGATAGATGTATTCTATGAACCGCTATACAATGATGTAGAAAAACTGAAAAAAAAAATTAGGGGTGGCATACATGTAACTAGAAGACGAAAAATTTTTTTTTTAATTACATGTGCTTGTGGGGTATTTTTAGATAGGGCTTCCAAAATGATACCGAGGTTTTTAAGTGACTTTTTTACGTAAGTGAACAGTTGGCGAGATGTAAGTCGTAAAAATTCTGTCCGGGTGGGTAGCTTTTGAACTGTTAAATAGAACATTCTAATAAAAAATACAGTAGTAGAACATACGAAATACTTCCAACCAAAATTGTTTTGAACACGATACGCTGTGTAGTTTTTGAGATTTTAATAAATAAATAAAAAAATGAATTACAACCATGAACGTTCATCCCAGCTACGGAACCCTTCACTGTGCGTGGTCCGACATGCACTTGGCCGGTTTTTAATTTGTAGCATTCTATGCCTATTTGTATGTTATGTTTGGTGTGGACTATGTTAACGACTTGGTAAACAAGTCTTTTGTTTTGTGCCTAAATAAACTAAGCAAGGTCAGTTGCCTAAAGCAGTTTGTTTAGTCTCTATAAAATTAACGAAGTGGTTTACCGTTACGTGGTAAATATGTAATTAAGTTATCGCGACCAAATCTAGAGCAAAAGACGAGTTGATAGATAACCAACGGGATCAAACCTTCTGAATCGATGATTGGGAATTGATTTATACTAAAAACTATGTATTTTAGTAGGCGTTGGTTCACTTAAAGTTAATAGATAGATCGATAATATGTAGCTATTAGACCATTCTAGACATAAAAAGAAAGGGGAGAAAAATATTTCAGCTTCCGTAAGAAAGGTCAAGTGCCTCAAGTATGCAAATTAAGGCACTTGAGCTCTGCACAACGCTGAAATGTGTTTTTTTCATAAGTCAAGTTCTGTCGTCGATCAGTATTGAGAATTAGGTAGCGTTGCCAGATGTCACGATTTTGGCGGGATGTCCCAATTTAAAAATCAAAATTTAATACATCCCCACGTTACGCGTGGGTGGTACGCTAAAAAACGTTATTTTTTACATTTTATTCTACCATTTTATTGTCGTGACTAACATTTATATTCATGCCGAATTACAGCTTTCTAGTACAAAGAGTCTCTGCGCTGGCCTGCGGACGGACGGACGGACATGGTGAAACTATAAGGGTTCCTAGTTTGACTACGGAACCCTAAAATGGTAAATTAATCACACAGTCATAAAATTATAACTGATTTTGTGATGTAACTGTATGTTTTATACTCGTGAATCGTGTGTATTTATCATTTGCACAATAAAGTTGAATTAAATAATTCGTTATAATTTTTGCAGCCCATACGCACAGGAGCGATTGATTGCATACCTTGCGATAGAAAAAACCGGCCAAGTGCGAGTCGCCCACGAAGGGTTCGGTACCATTATCTATACAAAATTAACACATTCACCGCGAGACAATGCTACGAGTGCTACGCTGTAGCCTGTAGCAGATCTGCTATGCTATGAAGAGAGGACTCGAAATTGGGTCGTTGGCGCTGGCGTTTACTTGTTGGATGAGAGCCACCCTTACTTTTTTTATTTTAATTTCATCATTTTTTTTGAAGTTAATATGCACAACTAATGAAATATACGCGTTTTTAATCATAGAGCATTTTCTGTGTCAATTAATTAAATAATAAAAAAAAAACAAAAAACTACGCCCAAGACAAAAAACTGGTTTTTCTTCAAAAAAATGTTTATTTTTTTGAAATTTCTGATAATTTCTTAAATTTACTAAATACAGACATATTCAGTGATAAAGTAAAGTGAATAAAAACACAAAAGTTTGTCCATTACAGCTAAATTTTACCCTTTTATTAGCACATAAACATTTAAATGCATTTTTCCCGAAACTATACTTCATGCAGTTAGGCGGTTTTTTGCAGTAAGGGGACGAAATAAGTAAATAGCTACTAAAAATCTGAAAAATATCATGAAAAGCGCACACAACAAATTTAAAAGGAAAACTATCACGACTAAGTAGACATCATTGGTTCTTGAGATACATGCCATTAAAGTGTAACCTACTAAAAAATATCTAAGATTAATTAGTTATTACTTATTGTTTTTTTGGGTTTGTAGTACTTAACGACTTCGGAGCCCTACACTAAGCATGGTCCAACATGTTTTTGCCCGGTTTATTTTTCAATTTTGATAGCCTGTATTCGCTCCCCCCACCAGTGAAAGGGTATAAACATGATATAACCTTTTTCCCCCTACTATCTCATCTTCACAATTTATGGGCCACAAAGCATTTTGGGCTCCACTACTAATAGTACCTACCATACCCAAATAAATAGTCAGATCTAATGATTAATATTTTATACCGGATAGTAACTGAATAAATGCAAAAAAAAGTTCACCGACTAAAATAGCTGCCAGATTTTTTTTAATTATGTCAATTAAAAAGATAAACTTATAAAACTTTATTTTTGTTACTTAATACACCATTTTGTGTTGGTAAATAAAAAAAACATATGTTTAACATTTTATTATATCACTGCGCGTGTCTATATGTCTATTTATCAGTTGTTTTTAAGGGAAAAGAGCAATGCTCGGAGTCGGACATCCGAAGACCGAAGCCTTTATTATTCTCAAATGGTCGGGAGAGTCACCATATTGCCGTAAGAGATCAGAGATACAGCACGTTTCTAAGGGAGTTTTGTTTGATGCTCGAAATGGTTATCTCGGCGATGGTGACGTCAGAGGCAGACATGATATATACGGGGCGGTCGGCGCGCGCGCAGATTATTAGTCCAGAATAGGCCCGCGCAAGCGCCTGCGCCGCAGTTTGCGCCGCTTACAGATCTAGATCGCAACGGTCGGTGCTTTGTCCCAGAACATAACCGAATTATCGCACCAGTGCCTTGAGTGAACTTACTGTGTTGACGTTATTTCGGAATTCGGTGAGTTGTGTTATTGAGTATAAGGTGTTTGATCAATCGAGCATTTACCTGCAGCCTAATGGATTCAACTGACGATAATGGAATTCCTCGCTAATGAAAATAACTTTTAATATTAGATTTAAAGAAGTCTTCGCCCCATTAACGTTTTAGTTGTTCCATAATTGAAATGGTTTTAAGAATAAGCTCAAAAGGAAGAAAAAGTCGCTATTCAAAAGCACTACTGCATTGCTAGCACAAACAAAATCTGATAGTAAAATTGCCTTTTGCAAAGCTCGTTGACAAGTTTTCTATGAATGCAATATTAAAACAATACTAATGTTTTATAAAACAGTTTTATTTTAAACTAATTGTGTCACAGACTTATTATTTAAATTACCTTAACAATTGAGACAAACCACAGTGTTAACATGGCAAATGGGTACGTATAATTAAAATACAATATAGACTCGTGTGGCTAAGTGCCTGTGCTGCTGGGTTGCAAGTGCCACGCTTCCTCATTTCATTAAAAAGATAAACTAATATGTAGTTCTTGGCATTCAACGCGTTGGGTTCTAGTTCTCGTACGGTCACGGGCTTTAATTGTATAGCAGGCATATAACCTTGTCACAGAGAGTAATTAATTTTGACGTATTTTTTGTTTGTGATTCGATGTCAATCATTTATTATACTTATTATGACATGGTTCGAAAAGGGCAGGGGCAATAGCAGACTTCCTTTCAGGTTTGCATGCTGCCTGGGGCCTATTGCATATAAAATAATATTTATATTACAAGCGGAAATCTTTATCCAACAGTATGTATTCAAAAGAAACTTCCACTTGTATTACAAGTTGCAAGCTTTTATGAAACTGGCCCCTGTACGATATACTAAACACAAAACTTATAGAGAAACATTTAAATTTCGAAGCTGACTTTTTTTGGACCGTGGATGGAAATGCTCTAAACTTAGTCCACAGCTTCGTTGGCCGAATGTCGATTTTTCAAATCACAAACAAGGTCGTTATAATTTATATTATTTTCGGCTCTATTCTACTCGGTGAAACCATATTGTTTGTTTGTATGTTTTAGCAACAGTGCTCGCATTGTTGTGTTCCGGTGTGGGGATAAGACAACCGGTGAAATTACTAGCATAGAGGCATTCCATCGTAGTCCTCAGGGTTGGCAACGCATTTGAGGTCTTAGGATTATAGTCTTGAGAATTCAAATGTCTATGGGTCTCAGATTCCACTTACCGTCAGGTGGCCTGAGTGCTCGTGTGCCTTCTCCTTAACATAAAAAAAAAAAAAAAAACCGCCCGCCATAACGTCGACAATACCATAATAGCAATGAGTAGAATAGAGGTCTAGTGCAAGAAAAGCCATTTTACTCATGTCACGTCCCTATACTTAGGTACGTGTGTTTTTTTACTGCGACACGGTATGGGAAATCCATAGGAGATACAGGAAAACTAAGTTAAGAAATATAAGTTGACAGTTGATCACTAAATACATAGGTAGTCAAGAGCAATAAAAATCGGTCACTTAGTACGGAATTCCCATAGAAAGTGACCATTTTCCATTGCTCTTGTGCATTTTCATGCAGATCGACAGAGTCGGAGATCATTGTTGCGAACGAAGAAAACCGGGACAGCTTTATTTTTATAGTGAGATTCCATGCTAAGCTCAAAACTCAAACACAAAATTAATTTCGCGCTGACATTCCATCCAACATTACGTTAGAGTTTAGTGTTAAGTGCGAGTAGACGAACTATTAATTCGCACTAGCTATGGGTCTACACGGTCATAATGTCATATCTAAATTAATCAAATATTTATTTATAATTATTATTATTATTGTCAATTCGTCAATTTTTTTTAATGACGTGAGGAAGGTAAACACTAGGCATATGATGGTAAGAATCCCGTTATATATTATGTGATAGTATACACGACGCATTTATAAATCAGATAATTAAATAAATATCAGGCAACGTGACATAAATTCACCTAATCCCAAACTAAGCTCTAGTCTTGTGCATACTTAAATATACATAGAGAAATAAATAATTAAATAGATAGAAAGTGTACAAGAATCAGGAACTAATACGCGCGTTCATTACACAAATGTTTGCCCATACCGGGATTCTAACCCGAGATCGCTTACCAATTACGATAAAAGTGTCGTCAGAAATACGGTGTCTGAATGTAGTGCTAAATTCAACACAACAATGATTCAGTGTCAATTATTGTATACACGTCATGGTTCTTATGTGACTTAATGACAGATGTGACGGACGCGTTTATTTGTACATCTAATACACACACACACACACACACACACACACACACACACACACACACACACACACACACACACATACACACACACACACATTAAGTTACAACTACTTATTACCTCATCAAACATGTAGTAACAACTGACACTAACTTTAACATCATCTTAGATTCTTCACGGTTTTCTAAAAATACTAAAGTTTGTCCCTCTGTTAGTCTTCCTGTAGGCAAGCTTAACAAACATACTTACGAGCGCGGACAATACCATAGCAAATTGTAAGGACAGATTTCTATGTGAAAGTGCAATAGCGATGGTCTCGGACCACATGTGTCGTGCTAGCCTTGTTAGTCTCGGTACTTTAGGCCTTTGAATTAGGAGACAAAACACAAAGGCTGTGACGGTTAAAATGCGTGCATGTCTGAGCATTCTTAAGAAGCAAAGTTAAAGATATTGGTGTTAAAATTTCGCTCGTAAGTACAAAACTTTAGTATTAATAAGACCTACAAGAGTTTTATTTTATACTATTTTAGGGTATCATAGATAACTTTAATATCTGACTACGTCAGAGTCATGTCAAGCAAGTATTGAAATACTCGCCTACGAATACATAATGGCGGCAACCACTTTGATAAATGTTGATTTGGAAAAGTTCCCGTTAAAACGTTAGGCACGTCCTCAAATGGTACACCGACCGAGCGCGAGTCAGTTGGGCAATATGAACACTAATTCTTAGTTAAATAATAAGTTATTTTTTTTAAAGAAAAACGGAACCCTTATAGTATCACTTTGCTGTCCGTCCATCCGTCTGTCTGTCAAGACCCTTTATCTCGGGAACGCGTGGAGTTAAGTATCAAGTTGAAATTAAAACTATATACCCAGGTCTACAGTCCCATGAAGCTAAAAAAAAAACAAACTTCTTAACGTAAAAAAGATACGGCCGCTTATACCGCAAAAAACTTATACTTCAACACTCTCAAGGGAATCAAAGTTTATTAGGAAACATCCCATAGACGTAGAATCCTGAAATTTGGCAAGAAGGAAGGTCTTACGCCACAAGTAAAGGAAAATATCCGAAAATTGAAATCATCCTTTTGCCATTGCGAAATTATTTGCAGTTGGTAAACTAATCGCGACCTATGTCGATGTATATGTATATTTTGTGTGATAAGCGCAAGTATTTGTTTTTTTTCTGTCTTGGGTATTTTATATGTATTTAAGTATATATTTCTCTATATAAGTAAGCTTATTGTTGCCTATATAAGTAGTACCCATAGTACAAGCCGGGAGCTTAGTTTGGGACTAGGTCAATTTGCGTGACACTGTCCCGTGATATTTATTGATTTACTTTATGTATCCCTCGTGTTTTGCTATAACTTTCAAAACAATTTATTGCAATTTACTTTTGTTATGTTTTGCCACGTAACGTAACGTTATACGAATGCATTAATCAGTATTTTTATTATAGCTAACTATACTCGAACTTAATTGATTCGGTTTGCATAACATACCAAACGACACATAACATACCATGCAAAGACTCAATATGTCAAATAATTTGCATCTTTATTTTGGTATTACATAAGATGCAAATTAAATAACAAGTGTATCTTGTTTCATTACAATTAATCCGGCCAAGAGCGAGTCGGACTCCCGCACGAATGGTTCTGTACCCATTATCTAGAAAAAAGACCGATGTTACTTGATAAAATTTATCAAATATGTCAACAATTTGATAAATTAATACAAAATAAGCATAATAGAGGTTATTATATACATACATAACATCACGACTTCAGTCCCTGAGTGGTGTAGGCAGAGCTATAGAAATACAAATAACTCTAAAGAGACTTTTTTATAATTCTGTAACCACATTTTGCACAAGTACGCTAAGGTTGCAAGCCCATCGCCTAACAGTACTAAGCCCTTATTCCCTTAGTGACCTCTGACGACATCCACGGGAAGACATGGAGTGGCACAATTCTAACCCGGCAACCACACGGGGTTAGGGGTTATTCGTTGGTAAAAAAATCAGTTAACACTGTAAATATCAAAAGGACATTAGCAAACATATGGTCTGACTAAGTAATACTATTACATTAGTGTATATTTTACCACGGCACCCTAAAAACGGCACTTAATACTTAATTATGCGGATGCGCACTGGACTTCGTGTGAGGTAACCATTGCTTGCGAATAGTAATGCAAAGTACAACTTCGACGAAACTTTAAACTTAGTGATCGAAGTGAACAATTCATGGAAGTTTAACAACGAATAAGTAATGAATCAGGAAAATTAGTCTTCATACCCTTAAAAAACCCATCGGAATGTGTTCACGTACAAATGTTCCAGCTAGTATGAACTGACTGATTCACAAAAATACCGTGGTACAGTCAAGGTCATAAATATGTATACACTTTAGTACCTTGTTACTTTAATCGCTGAGACAATTTCATATGGCAGTTTAAACATGACGTTAAATAGACAAGGTACTAAAGTGTATACATATTTATAACCTTGACTGTACAAGTAGATGCTTCAAGGAAAGAAGTCAACGTCCACGAAAAAACATCTTCACTGATTAAACTATTATGTGTTCAATTCATTGAACGCTATTGAATTGAATTTAAATCTTAAAATTAAGTACCGTACAAAAAATTGGTTTTTGTTGTTGAGAGAATAGGATACGAAGCGTGTGACGCGGTCGTCGGCTCTCTATCCCTCAACTAAAACATCTCTAATCTAATATCTTGCTTACATCAAAATATCTTCAAGGCCTCATTAACACGGCTTATGGCAACGTCTTGATTGAGTTTAACTTTTGGGTTTTGAACCTTTTTTATACTCTTACGCGTCAATCAGGATGTAGTTACGTTCGTAACTTAGTGTATGTTTGGCATTTACCGTGTGTTTCACCAATGTGTACTCTGTCTACCTTGTATATTTGTCTTGATAATTTCCTACGATACTTTACGGATAAGTGTATTTGATTACAAAACAGTCGCACGCCTTTGTCGAGAAACGATAATAACATACTTAAGAATTCTACTTGTTCTAGCTGTGTAACGCCTTGGCGCCTTAACGGGCAGTTTGGTTAAATTCGGTCAGTTATCTTTACAATATAGCTAACGTTTGTATGAATACATACATGACCTCGAACGTCTTAGTCTTGGTCGCTCCAAGTGATCGTGTAGTATGAAGATTAAAGTTACCATTCGACCCTCACCCGAATCCAATCCTAATACATTCAAATCAAATGTCATTTTCGCACAATTACATTTATAAATCGATGGACCAGCATTTTTGTTAAAAAGTATGCACTTAGTTGTAATTAAACTGGACAATACGTTCACTATTAGTCGACGGCCAAATAGCTAGGAATGTGGTGTTAGGCAAGATCTATAATAACTCGTGTTAGAAAAAGAAGTGCTACTGCTAAAGTGTTTAATGCCCATGGAAAAAAATAGTGCATGGTGCGCGACCTCAGGAAAAAAACTGTTTTCTTAATTTTATGTACTAGCCTTGGAAAACGACTTGGTCTACGTCAGGTTTAAAAATCATAATCTGTGACTAATTTTTATAATAACTTTTTTTGTGCTTGCGAGATAAAGACACGTTCTAAATAAAGTTGCGTTTATATACATATAAAGTACTAGAACAAGATTATATGATGGAGCAGATCCAACCAGAACCAGTTTATGCGCAGAGAGATTAAAGAAAACAAGAGTTACAAGACAACATCATTGCTCTATAAACATAATAACTGGGTTGGCACAGGCGTCATTTTTAATTGATTGGTACATTGCAGAATGTAATTATAAGTGGAAATCATTAGTAGATTCACGCGTAACGGAAACATGGGAAAAATATAAGACCATCTCGAAGGTTATATTTAATCGCATTGAACTTCGCGTGTGCGAAGCGTTGCGAAACCGAGAGCCAGTGCCAGTGGGCAGTTAACTCACAAGTGCAAGTGATCGTTAGCATAGTGGAGCGGACCAGTCTGGCGACTTTGAACTTCCTCCCGGGAGCTCACAGGAATGCGCCGGCGCCGCAGCGCGACGGTGGCGTAAGCTGCACCGAGCCACCGCAGCGCACTCGGTGTTGCAACTGCAAAACGCACAGTTTTATTTGCAATTTAAACACAAGAGTTGTACTAGATGAGTAATTATACCGCTAAATGGAATCGCATGGGGCTTCCATGATGTCAATGATGATCGTTGGAATTTTTAAAGTGTATTGATTGTTTTTATTACACGAACACTGCCAGCAGTTGGCAGGGTTGGCACATCTTTTGGTCTTGGCATTAGAAATCTGAACTTGAACTTTAAATCAATTTTAACATTCTCTGCCGATTGTACTAAGATTGTTATGTCAGAAAATGTAAGCGTAGGTATTGTATTGTATGAGCAATGGGTATAAAATATTTCAGTGATGTCGGTAAGTTGCTGCCGTATTATGACTCAATCCGAAAGTTAATTTAAACAGTAGCGATAATAAACGAGTCCTTGTCGATTTTAACAATCGCTCACTTAATAATAATAAATCCATACTAAATTTTATAAACGTCAAAAGTAACTCTGTCTGTCTGTCTGTTTTTATACTTTCACAAATAAACCGCAGAACCGATTTAGATGAAATTTGATATGGAGATATTTCGTACCCCCGCGGTTACCATATACATACCGGTATTTCTAGCTTATATACATTTCCCGGTGCTCTTAAGGAAAAACATCGTGAGGAAACCTGCACACTCGAACAGCTGAGTGTGTAAGTTATTGCACAAAAGATCCTTAAGGGGTCGAAGTGTAGGTACCCAAAAGGGCCCATCTGTAGGATGAGTAAGATAAGACGATATGGACATAGTTTGAGTCCCGGGGATGTTAGGGGAGTTTTTATCTCGAAAAATTTGAAGATTCCTGAGAGAATAGCGATAAACGACTTCTACGCGGACGAAGTCACGGGAAACATCTAGTAATAAATATATTTAGATTTTCTTAGTAGGTTTTTGAACTGGTAAATAGAGCGCGCTTTATACGACACTGAACTCGACTCACCTGCCTGTTGCCTAATTGAGAAGGCACGCGCTAAAATGTGTTTTGTACGCTCGGACGGGACTTCTTAAACTTGCCGGATAAAACTTCACCTTTTAGATCGACGCAGAGCTGTGTTGAGAGAATCACTCCCTGGTCAATGTAATGTATTTTTCTGTAATATAATCCTCGTGTCGCGGTGTTTAAAAAATATATATGTATATCACGGTACACTGTCACACAAATTGACCTAATTCCAAACTAAGCTCTAGGCTTGTACTATGGGTACTAGACAACGATAAACATACCTACTTAGATAGAGAAATAAATTCTTAAATACATAGAAAACATCCAAAACTCAAGAACAAATACTCGTGCTTATCACACAAATATCTGCCCTTACCGGGATTTGTTGCCAAACTCCTCTGAAACGGCTAGACCGATTTTAATAAAAAATTGTGTACATATCGGGTAGGTCTAAGAATCGGCCGTATCTATTTTTCATACCCCTAAGTGATATTCAAGAAAAAAAAATGCACCGGTTGGGTCACTAGTAGGGTGACTCACGATGAATGTCTTTTGAGTTAAGGGGTAATAGAGTAGGTCAAACTGAACCTAACTACTAGTTTTCAATTTTTATTTTTATTTTAGTTTTCCTCATAAATAAATTAAACCATCAAGATTTCCTAGTGTGGTTATAATATAACCGATACACTCAATGGCGGACATGTGGATTCTATTCATAGCTCAAAAGTTCATTAAACTATAATCTTGACACCAACGGAATTATGTCATCGACAATTAGGTTACATCTTCATTGTAATACCTAAAGGATATTAAACTCTGTACTTTTATAAATAGGGTTGAATCTGCAATATTTTTTATAACAGGTGCCCCATTTTTAGTAAAGAATTAATTGAAGTTTGTCTTCTGTCACAACAATTCAATTAAAGGCACCTCTACTCAGTGAATAGCAATTGAAAGAATATTTATTTGAAATGTTACGTTTATTTCTTGCACAGACATAGTAATTATCGTGTTAGGAAAAGTAGGTATCTAGGAAGTAAAAATACAAGTAAAAAAAGCACTTACCGCGAATGAATTTGCACCGACTTTTTCAACTAATCTTATAAGTTATTTGATGAATAACTACTATTTCTTATGTCCTGTGTTTATATTAACAGTTTTAAACCCAAAATACACAGTTGAGTAAACACTGAATGTTAAGATTACAATGTTGGCTAAGTCTCCACAAACTAAGCACAATAAACGTATGTCACTAAAAATCGCACACTTAGATGTCCATCGCACTTCCTAATGTTATCAAAACAAAAATCATACTACTAAACCGTTTTTCATACAGCAATTAATAACAAACACGCCGAATGATTTTTAGAAGATGAACAGTTAACGTCATTACTCATTAATCAATCAACCATAGACCAAGGCGAGTCATGACAGATTTTTAGATCCTCTAAAGAGGTATTACGCTAACAAACCTTCAGCGCCTGGTGATCAATTAATACGGTAATAAAATAAAGGCTTTTAAAACCATTATTTAAAAGGTGGTTTATTTAAGTAAAAGGAGAGAAGATAGTATTATTATTACTTCAACGGCAATTTCATGAAACTCTGGCGGAAAAATCAGCCTTACTGCTAAAATCGGAGTTTAACGCTACTATAGCACTTTCCCTTTCCTGTTGGGTGTAAAGCATATACGTCGCAGAAACAACCCTACCAGACTACGATTTAAAACCTTATCTTGGCAAAATAGGCGTAGAATGCCTTCACTATGTATGTAATGGAAGAAGTTTTTAAACTTCTAGATAGAAAAAAGAGGAACAGAGAAGTATCTCAACATCAATAACGAGTACACTACTGACCTTCATTTACAAATTAATTAAAGCTGTGCACGCAGCCATGCCCTCAGTCGCCCTCTAATAAGAGAGTCTTAAAATTGAAGACAGACAGAAGGATCATGATCGTCCCAAGCCCGCAGGTTGGCTAAAGTTGACGGAAATTAGGAAATTAAGCGTTATCGGAGGCAGGTTGTAAAGCGGGCGCATCTGCGATGCACCTTGCAACAGTTGCCTCACATCCTTAAGTTATATTCTTATGATGAACCTCTTTTCGTGTGATATTGATTAATGATGACATGTCATACTTAAATGACAAACATACAATAACTTTTTATGTAGCAAATGTCACAGAAATTTTACATTGTTGTTCTCTGTTTTTGAAAAAGTATATATAGACGCAGTTATTAATAAAAAGCATGGAGAGAAATAGTCAGAGTAAGTAATCGTTACTAATTTAGGGCTGCAACTGCTTTGTCAATCCCGAGGACTAGATAGAATGCTTCTATGCTTATTATTTCACCAATTAGTTGTATTATCCTATTCTAAAACACATCAATGCAAACACTGTGTTGCTTAGCAGCAGGTTAAAGAGCACGATGATGGTAGCAATTTGGTTGGACCCGCTCGATGTCCTATCACCACTTAAGCAGCTACAATAGTAATCATCAATTTTAATAAAAATAAATATAATATTTGTTATCCTTCATAGCCTGTCGATGATTACAAAACAAAACAGATAAATTTAACTTCATAGATATTGTCGGGCTGCGCTGGCATAGCGTCGACGAACACGACATATTTCATCGTCGTGAAAATGACACGTGACAGGTGACAATTCGATATACATTGCAAACTTAACACGCTGATACATGACTCGGTTTCATTTAAGCTGCGCTATGTACACTGAAATGTCACGTGTCATTTCTCAATGTCAGGATGGTGAAATAGGGGGCAGATAATAAACTTTATTGTTACAGCGTCGGTCCATTCGCTTAATCATTGTCATCGCCTTTGTACGAGTAGGGAAGGGTCGGTATCATTCCGCCTTGGCACATGCCGCCTTTTGTCAAAGGATGCCGCCGCGTAAATAAAGAATACAAACGGTGTACCCGCAAGTGTTTTTTTTTTTTTTATGGCATTGAGAAGACAAACGAGCACACAGGCCACCTGATGGTAAGTGGAAACTACCTAGTGTGACCTATAGACATTCGCATTCACAAGACTGCAATCCTATTTGGCAGTTTACATCGAATTTAATTAGTATTTTATTACAATAACCACAAGTGCGTGCGAGTGTAGCGTCACTATCCTAACTGTACTATACTGCAACTGGACTATACTGCTATACAGCGTAACTAACAAATTAAATAAGTTATAAAATACACCTTGGCAAGTAAGTCAGTAAGGTACATTTTGCTACTTATTAAGTTGTTAGTTACGCGGTATTGCTGTATCACCGACAATATGCGCTCGATCTGGACTGTCCGGCATCTAATCTACACAACAACGACAACGAACACATTTTTGCAATAACGATAACGTCCGTAAAATGCATCTTGTATAGTCACTGTATTAAAATTATTCATGATTATTTTCACAGTAAAATATTTACTGTAAAACTTTACACGTTTGTAATCTTATCTACATATTTTTATTCCTTAGACATTAAATTAAAAGTTAAGTTGTCAGTTAAAAAAAAATGTCAAGTCCGCCTACTTACATAAATTCAATGCTGAAAGACGGATGAATGTTGGATGAATCTTTCGGAGAGCGACGTTTCTATGGATACTTACTATACATAAATTCAATGCTGAAACACAATACCTATCGTTTTGGATGAATCTTTCGGAGAGCGACGCTTCTGTTGATTTGGTTCTGGGTGCCCAGGGTGGAGAGTAGTAAGGAATTAATGATTATTAAGTAAATTGAATTGTAACAAATAATTGAATTACTGATAACGAATAATGATACGAAGGTAATATAAATACATCTTACCATAACTAACTCATTGTCCAGATCTTACTAAAATATTTCCAGTCTACGGTATGATGACTTCCAAATTATTTAAATGGGTAGGGACAAGTTAAATGGGTACAAGTATCATTATTCATTACATGGCACATATTTAATAGTTTATAAATTATCAATTACGTAAAAATGCAACTAAGTATTTCAATCGATTAATAGTTCTCTCAGAACTGATTAATTTTCTCATTTGCAGAAGTTAACAATGGTCTAACTGCGTTACTTAATATTGTTAAACCTGATTCATCATTGCTAAAATGATTAACACAAGATCGTCATGTGATAAACTAGCAGATAATACACTTAACAAGTTGTTTTAAACATACATGTGCTATGCATAAAAAAAACGCACGTTGACTTATTAAAAGCCTTAACTCAGAAAAATAACAATGCGGTAGGTATATAGGACATTAAGAACAGTTTGTATTCGCAACTCGCTTCGTTGAAAAAGTTATACGGTTTACAAATATGTATTATGTCCATAGATGTAAATGTACATATAAGTGTATAAACAGTTAAGAGTCATGTACCTTATTACGCACTATGATCATACTGGAGGACTAGCACAAGTTGGCGCGAGTTGTTTGTCGCTTGGATCTCCTTTTTTATCTAAAATATAACTTATGCTAGCCCTCCTGATATTCGGCTACAAAAGTCACTGATGGTGGCTCTTCGCTTAGTTGTTACCTATTTGTTAAATATTTCCGTTGTATCTCTTTCATTCTGTATGCCATTATGTAAGATATGTGTATGATCAACATACTACAAACTCGCTGGTTAATATTATACACAGGTCCAGGGGGTGATTCTCTCAACGCAGCGCTGCGTCGATCTCAAAGGTGATGTTTTATCCGGCAAGTTTAGGAAGACCCGCTGGAGGGTACAAAACACATTTTAGCGCGAGCCAGTCAGACAGACAGTCGAGTTCAGTGTCATATAAAGCTACCTAATTGAGAAGGCACGCGCTAAAATGTGTTTTGTACGCTCCGACGGGACTTCTTAAACTTGCCGGATAAAACTTCACCTTTGAGATCGACGCAGCGCTGTGTTGAGAGAATCACCCCCCTGTTCTCTCCTAAAATGTTGTGCGCTCTGACAGGACAAGTTAAACTCGCTGGTTAAAACTAGGTGCGCCGAGACGCAGTCAAGGCCGCGCTATATACGGGTCCAGTAACCTCCCTTCCCGGCCGAGGCTTGTATAGGTAGTGCTTTTCTACAGCAAAGAAAGAAGTAATTTTAACACAATTGAGAATACTAGCACAGTCCTAAAATTTGCTTGAAAAAGAAAATTGTCGTCATCGTCATCGAAATTACCTATAGGCTATAATTGATCATAATTCCGTTTAAATCCGAAACAGGTTCGACTACGACGAAACTGAAACTAACCATAAAATAAAATCACTAATTGAAATAGGTATAACAAACCTAATTAGAATTAATTGGTGTTTAAATTATTACATTTATTACGTGTTAAAGTTAATTCGCTAATTTATTTTGTTTATGAAAGCAATTTAAAAAAAAAAAACATTTAAAACACTTTTTATGCTTACGCTGTAAACGCCGTTCGTAAAGGTTTACGTTATTAGTTTATGGCGTTTTAAAAAGTAAATTAAACATGGATTGATGAAAAAGGAAAAGATCGCGGGATATCATGTAATTTTATATATTTTGCGGCCGCCGTCATTGTTCAATAATAGCTTCTTCTATTTTTAAATTGCCTTGGTTTGAAACATAGATGTACGGGAGCTGAATTGAGCTGATTTAGACAACAGTAAGGTTAACATTTCCGAGCATGTCGGAGAAAATTTATTTAAACGAGCGATCTTGAGCTACTAAACGATTCAAGTCAAAAACAAAGGAAGCAGATCCAATGATCCAAATTTCTGAATAAAGTTCTTATTCATATAAAGTACTGTAGACACGCAAAACAGAAAAGTAGCGGTAGGACCTTGTACCGTCCTGATCGCTACCACCATCGTTATCGTATCTCAGGCAAGGATTTGTTCAAAAGTCTTAATGTATTTCACAAGAAGTAGGGGAGGGGGGGGTAACACCGGATAGTTAAGAAAAAAAAGACATAATTAATTATAACACGAAGATATATTTCGATAATATCTAATATCAAAATCAACTAGTAATTGACTATCATTTGGCACGAACTTATCGAGATCAAGTTATTACTTAAGAGATCAATCAACATTTGCTTAAATTTAGTAAATCCGATTTCACCCCTTGTGTAAGGGTAAAACCAGATACCATAATTTTAATGGTGGGGTGAAAACAGATACGAATTATTTATAGTCATCACATACGAAAAACAATAATTCCTGTGAATTACACGGTGCAACCTTCGTGGGCCCATTTCAGACAAATCGTACATTGAATCCAGGCATCCGTAGATTTTGTACGACTATATTTTTCATCACAAATAAGACATTCAGTATCATTCTCATTTTTATTCTCTTTATGTTTCTGATTGTGTGTATTTTTACCAGGTTTTGATTTTTTTCCTTTTCTTTTTCCCTTGAGTGAAGGTTTTGTGGTGCTTTAGTTTTATTCTGTAAAAAAACATTTTTGTAAGGACACTCAGTCAATATGGCAGTTTTACCCCGGCGAGCTGATGGCTTCCTATTTCTTTCCAACGTGTGAGGAATGGGCATTATATCTTTTGGTGTGACAATGAATTCATCTTGATGTTTAGAACAAGACGGCTGAAGTGATGGTGTCTTGTGTCTAGAGTCGTTTAATCGATCAGAATCCTGCGTTTGACCAGTAAAAGATGATGATCCATGTTGCTCGCATACCATATCTGTTTCTTGAATAATAGTAGCTTGGCTTTGCGGGTTGTCAGGAGGTTCAACCGTGAATTATAAATCGGTAACATACTAAATGATGGGGGAAACCGGATACCTGATTTCACCCCGTCTGCTTCTACCCAACGGCCTTGATTCAGCAAATGAAAAAAATTACGCAATAGTTTAACGGTCGAATTAAAAAACAAAATAAGAAATCATTACTCAAATAGTCATTATTTCGACTTAAATCATTACCATGCATGTTATTAAACCGATAGTAATTTGATACGAGATAAAATAAGTGCAAATATTACATCAATTACCTTTGTTTACTTTTTTTCTCAACGGCGACGTAACACGACGCACTTCGCCGGCCGCCTTTTGCAAGCACACTAAGCGGCCTCTGCCCGTGCTGTCTAACATGTCTAAGCGAGACAGCGATAGCAGAAATATGAGATAGCATGCTATCTGCTTTTACCCGCTATCTGATTTCACCCCCCCTTCCCCTATCTAGCTAGGTCTAGCTCGGTTTCTGTGAGATTGCCCCCTTGTTTTTATTTATTGTTTTGGTATTTAATTGAGGGACTCGTTTTTCTCATTACTCATACTAAAATAACAAATTTTAGTTGTTATATAACGAGAACTAATAATACTTCACGGGTGTTGTTTGTTATTTGTTTTTAACCAGACAAATAAAAGAACCGGAAAGTGTTTTGTTTTCGCATACCGTCATTGACGGCTATAAAATGATCATTAAAGTTGTTCAAGTTCTACACAGCTTAGTAATCCCAACGAACCTACAGACGAGATGATTCAATCGTTTGACATAGAATCAAAGTGCACCAAGCAAAGACTACACATTTTATTTTAATTATTATCTTTTATAGCAAATATCCCATGTTAACTCACCCGGGATGCCCCAATAAGTACCGCCGATTCATCGACATTGTCGTAAGAACTCGATGTTACTCAATCTTTTGTCGCGACTGCTATTAATAAATTACAGCGTACTGACTGATCTTAGTCAGCGGCAACGGGAAGCAATTATAGCCCCATTGTATAAACAGATATTACACAAATGCTACTTTTATGTACTTATTTCAAAATCCGGTGATTAATCTGTGGATAATGAAAAGTTTCGTCATCTTTGTACATCCATACTTCTATAATTAACATTTTAAATGTAAAAGTCTTTTTGTCTGTTTGTCGGTTTGTTACACTTCCACGGCTAAACCGCTGGACTGATTTCAATGAAATTTGGTGCGGAGATAGCTTGAGTCCCGGGGTAGGACATAAAATACTTTGACGAGTCATCCCGGAAAATTTAATACTTCCTGAGGGAGTTGCGATAACCGATTTCTACGAGGATGGAGTCCCGGGCAACAGCTAGTTATCATATAAATAAAGATGTCTACTCCTCAGCATATAAATCCGTAAAGATGATAAACTAAATTGTCCTTGCCTTTCACTAAAATGCCGTATGGTAATAGAACAACTAAATTAATGAACCCGGACAGAAGAATAAAAGTAAGGTTCTCTGACCGTTTTTGACTCGAGCAATGCAATATATGATATAATATAAGGCAGGGTGTCGCGGACATGGTCATACTCAGGGCCGGGCGAAGCGTCAACGACGTCGTGTGTATGCGGCGCCCGCGCCGCCGCTCGTCAATGCGCAATAACCGCGCGCGGGCTCGCAATATTTACACCCGACCACATACGGCGGCCTAATTACGGGAAAAATAGCGCTGGAATGTCCCAACAAGTCTCACCGTTTAAAGGATCTCGAAGAGTGATTCTCGCTCGCAGTGCCGTTAAGGTCATGCATTCTTGCATTGTTTTGTAACTTTGTCTCCGTTGTAAAACATTGAAGTACCTACTACTAGGAAATATTGAAAAATAATGAAGTTAATTTTGTTCTTTTACTAATGTCATGGGCTCAGGACGACTTTGTCTACATTCCTATTTCGTTATTTTCTTTACTCGTCCACAATGCCATATGGCCCACTATTCCAACTCGTCGGCATTCCTATATTGTCAACTTCCTAACTCGTCCACTTTCCTATATTATTGTCACCTTATTAGCTCGTCCATAGTGCAAACTGGTTCACATTCCTATTTCGTCCACAGTGCTAAATGGTCCACATTCCTACATAGTCCGCAGTGCCAACTCGTCCAAATTCTATTGTGTGTCAACTCCTAAACTCGTTCACTAATCTTCACTAATCCCATGAATGCCGTGGGTGTGTTACAATTTGTAAATTTTACAAACTCATCCTTTAGTACAAATTACTACAAAAGTCGTTATCTAGGGAGCAAGAAAACAAATCAAACACAACACAACAACAAAACAAAACATGTAACATGTATGTAACAAAATGTCTGTTAAAAAGTATAAACGGAATATCCTTCCTATACAGTCTAAGCCTCTAAGGGGTTCTTTATATCTAGCATATTTTTTTCGCTATAAAAGATCAATCAATATTGGGAAGCCCGGGCAAGACACATATGTTAAGGGAATGGGTAAAAAAACACAAAGTAATCATCGATGAAATTCTTTGTAACTTTAATTTGTACTACTAATAGTTATCCGATAAACCCATATTCGTTTTGCCAGGCCAATATTTGAACTAATTCTAACGTATTGACTATGTAGGACTATAGACGAGTTAGCACTATGGACGATATAGGAATATGGACGAGTTAGCACTATGGACAATATAGAAATGTGGACAAGATAGAAAGTGGCCGATATAAAAATGAGGACGAGTTAGGAAGGTGACAATTTAGGAATAACATGCTGACGACATGGCATTGTAAACGAGTTAAGAAGCTGGCGAAATAGGAATGTCGACAAAGTCGCCCTGAGCCATGTCATGTTGCTATGCCCTAGTTTGATTTAAGTTCGTCGGAGACACTTGTCCAGAGCTGAGATTATACATGGCAAAAACGATACGATATTGCCTTTAACGGCCGAGTTAACAACGATACTAAAATACGTCAAACGCATTATCGTTTTAACGTAGTAAAATAGAGGCCCCAGGGCCCCGTATTGTCAACGTTTTGATAGCTCTTGACATTAATAGCGGCCGAGTTAAAAACAACACCAATACACGTCAAATACCAACACCAATATCGTTTTTACCGTGTTGAATTTCGGTCCTTGTACTGTTATGATTCGTATATTTTATTGCCGCCCACGGCCCCACGGGTCATGACAATGAATGAAACACTGTTCCGCGGAGGGCGCGGATTTTGCTACCGAATCTGCGCTTCGCAAGGAGACCGAGTAGACCTTCCTTTCTCTTCCTTATTTTGTTTCTAAGTAGTTATATGCAAACTTAATTACGTGATCCACTAAATAAGTATAATAGCCCTTTTAGAATTGACGTTACATTAAGGATCTGCAGTTTCATAATAAGTAACATTAACTTATGTATGACGCAAATGTCACGTAAATCCTCCGGGCCTTTATATTAATTAAACAAATCTCATTAATATGTATTAGTTCTTATGACGCGTAATTTTTAAAAATCTATCATTCTCGTTTGAATAACATAACGCTATCATAGTTAATGGTGTATTTAAGTCGGAAGGTGATGATGATATTGGGTTAGACTCAATAAATTGGCAATAGTTTATTTAAGTAAAGCAGGTTAGTCGACATTGTAATTAAAATAGTGCTTATAGGTTATTTGACTCATTTACTCATCTGATAACAATTGCCTATAAAATATCTTAATTTTTCCCCCTCGTCTACTTTGAAGCACCTACCTTTTCTCTGTGTTTGCAAAATTATTGCCACTGAAATAACGTTCAACACTTTCGATCAGAGCGAAACTCAAGTCAATTTATTTTGATACAACGCGGCTTTTTTACATGTTACTAAATGCGTGTTGTATTTGATATCTTTTCATACTTGTGTAAATAACAAGTTAAACGAAAATAATTGCGGCTGTATTTTTCCGCGTCGAACAAGTTCAGTTTATTTTTAATAAACCTCGGTGCGACTGTGGCAAGGCCATGTCCGGTCAGAGCAAAAAAGGCTCAAGAAATGTTTTGGCTTTGGCCCTATAAGTTTGACGTCAAATAAGTTCATTGCTCCGTATTAAACGAATATGCGATTCGAGTCGAGAACCTGTTGGTCTCCGCGGACTGGTGTGAGGTCAACCTCATTTGATAATCCTGTTTAATTTCAATCGCAGCAGTTGAGACGATCGCCACTTTGACGTCAGAAACGTATGCAAAAATGTCAAGATGAGAAGAATATTAGATCGTTAGAACGGTAGAACATTCCACCGCTTTGACGCTCTAGCTAGCCATGGTCGCTATCTACAATGGCTACCAAATTAAAGAAAATAGGTTGTTTCTTAGAAATGGACATAAATCGGAAATAATATGGTTAAATAAACACTAACTGGGATACAGGCGCTGCTGACCAATTTCTGACGTTAGGTACATTTTTGCAGTGTCAATGCAATTTACGTTCATATTTTATGTTCCATATTTTTGGGTGACAAATGATAAAATAACTTAACCTTACCTTATTGCCGTCCGCCCAATAGGCATGATGACAATAATTGAAAAATGGACCTATAATGTCCAGAAATATATATAATATTTACAATGAATAAGATATTTCTGCAGAAATTAAAAGTTTAGTAGGAAAAAATGCAATTTTAAAATAATAATTTAAATTTCCCCCTTAAACGCTTGTTAGTGTCATGGCGTCGCTTGTGACGTCACGTTTGAGTAATCAAAACGTAAACGCGCTGCGCTCGTGCAAGAATTTAGTTATTTTGTGTTATTAAATATGAATTCGAAAGTGTATAGGTGGTATGGGGTCCCCCAGTGTGAGAATACATCCATAAAAACTCCTAATAAGCTATTTGTGTTCGTTCCTCAAAATAAAACAATACGAAACAAGTGGCTTAAACTTGCAAGGCGAGATTCAAAAGGAATATTGCCCAGTACTCACCTTTATTTTTGTGAAGATCACTTTGACGTAAGTTTTTACATACTTTTGTAGATTCTAGTATATAGTATTTGGTAATAATATTTTGTACGAGGTCTAAATGTAAAAATATAAACAATCTATTTCGAGGTTAGGTTTCATCTCTCATTGCTTTGATATGTATTACGTATTTTATTCATATTTCAATTACCTAATGATATGGATAATTATATGGAATATTATAAAGGGTAAAAGCATTATAAAAATAGATTTCAATAACATAACCTTAAAAATAACTTGATAAGAAATACATCGTCAAAAGTATATTTTAGGGAATTATTTTATAACTCAAATTATAAAGTTTATAATTATTATTGATATACTTACATAGAAGTTTTAACATTTCTAAATTCTGCTGAACAAAAGTCTTTATTTGATGACAAAAACTCTCCCAGCATTATTATGTCGATTCTAGGCAAATTAGCGCTGTTTGCCTTAGTAAATCCTTGATCCATGATTCGTGTTATTTTATATTCGAATTAATAATATTCACACTCAAATAGTACTCGGTATTTAAACAAAAATAATAAAAATACAAGATGTTCGTGCGTGTTGCGTATGCGTTTACTCAAGCGTGACGTCATGCGCTCTGATTGGTGTTCAAGATATCATGGCGGATTACCTTATTTTGTAGTTTTATTTTATAAAAATAAATATTAATTAATCACACTTATAATAAAAAAACCATGCGTATTTTATATTCCAAGCTTCAAGTTTTATTCAATAAATATAGTATTTTAGTAGTTTTTAATTGCTGTCATCATGCCTATTATGACCGACTTGCATTTATAACTTGTTTAATATTATATACCACCGAGATTAAAAATATTGATGTAATTAAATATATTTAATGACTTTCGCTTTTATTACACTGAACTTAAAAACGATACTTTGAACTTCTAGAATGTTGAAGCTATAATATACGTAAATTAAGATAGCTCTTATCGTATCAATGTAGGTTGCGTCGGAAAAGTTCTTGCATTAATAACAAATACAATTTAAATGTAGCCGCTACACATTACTAATCTAAAATATTTTTATTTGTGCCATTTAACAATGTTTTTAGTAAATAGTATAATTTTGTATATTCGATCTACATTTGAGATTGTTTGAACAATATTGCAGTCAGTTTTTTTTATATTTGGCTTTTATTTTTCTTACACCATTAACAACACTGATCGGTCAGAGTTGCCGAAACTCTTATATTGTTAGGTAGGTATACGTGAAATGTCCAATGGTAGTATGGCATAAAATCCACCCGGAGTTTAATGGTGTATAAGTAATTGTCCTGGGCCTATATTCAGGTGCGTTAAAACGATATCGTGTTTGACTCGTTTAAGAATCGTTTATGTCACCGTCGCCATTATTGTAAATGACATAAGAGTTATCAAAACGTTGACAATACGGAAACACGTCAAATACGATAACGTTAAAACGCAGTTGAATAGAGGCCCTGGTGTTTGGGCTGGATTGTCGAGCAGAAAGAAGCTCAAATATGCTTATTTTGTAAAAGCCATATTCTGTGCCAGTTTATGCCTTTATGGCAAAATCTCGTCAGGTCATTGGACATTGGTGATGCCAACGCACCCTGTTAATTTTGTGCCCACTGAATTTTATCAAAAAAAAAGTTTTATTTAAACCAACCTGGGTTTATATTTTTTAATAGTGACTCAATGTTTCAACAAATCTGAAAGAGTTTGTTTTAATCAGACGTGTTCATCAAGGTATTATTGTATTCTCGCGGCTCTAGACAATCTCAGAGAGACTTGAACGATTGGACGCAGGCTTGCACGAGGCCGTTTCAACTAGGCCGAATTTTCTCAGATAAACATTACTTGACTAGCAGCCAGTCTGCCCTGACATGGGTACCCAAAGTCTCCGTCATTAATACTTGTTTTATATTAATATTTATTTTTGCTTGTTACAGCGAAAATGGAGGTGCTGAATAGGCTAGTGGAAGGCTACCATGACCTGATGGACAATAAAAGCGACCAGAGGGTCAAGGACTGGCCCATGATGTCGTCCCCCCTGCCCACTCTGGCCATCTGTCTCACGTACGTGTTCATAGTCAAAGTAAGTATCACACTATTATTGCATTTGTCAGCTACAATATGGAATAGCAAATATTAAACGCACATTCGACATAAATAACGCTTAAATATTAGTTTCACCTCAGAACCTCAAAAAGGGTGGTTTTGCTGTTTAAAGGGGTGCGCCAAAGTTCATATAAAATTGCAAAGTAGATTATTGGAAGTTCGAAAATGTTTCTTATAAAAAATAATTTCCTAATGATCATTACTAATATCTATTTTTAGTTAATAACTATCGCAACTACAAATCATTGATATGTATTATGTCATTAAATATATGTACTTCTATTACTATTATTTAAATTTCTATTTTTTATCAATATAACGATTTCTTGCAATAAAAAATAATATAAGACGAATCAGGGCAGATCCGACTCGGATAGGTTAGGTTAGCCTTGGCCTTCGAGGTTATTTTTTTTTATCTGCCCAGAAAAACTTCCTTTCGATAAATGCATTCAATTTTAATAATAATATAAGTATATAAAGAAAAAAAACTTCGAAAAAAAATTATAGGACTGCATACAATCTTGGCCACAGTATTATGAGTATAAAAAATCGAAGTACTGCATATTATGAGTAATACTAGTAGTACTACAAAATTATAATGTATAATATTCTAAGAAACAATTTTCTAACAAATGTTTATGATCACAAAGCGGTATTATAAAAAAAAATCTATATTAAAATTGTATATGAGCCAATATGGACCCTGTTTAAAGACAGTGAGCAATTCGATTTTGCTGCGAGCGTCAGACAAAGTAACTTTTTGATTTTTTTTCACAATATTAAGGTGGTCGTGGCCCAAATCACTGCCAAAGAAAATGAGTCCTGAGCCACGGGATACGCTACTTCTTAATAAGTAATCATTTACCGTGATTTCGGTGTATCCGCAGTCAGAATAAAAATAAATTTCTACTCGCTTTTGCCCGCGACTTCGTCCGAGTAAAAGTAGTTCTTCGCTATTCCCCCGGGAACTGTATGCTATTTTACAGAATAAAAAATAAGTGGTTGAGGATTAGACATCAAGTTTTAGAATAAAAAATATAGCTATTTTTGAGCAAGGGAAGCCAAAGGTAACTCTTAAATTAATTGACATATCGGAAAACTATGTTCTGGACCGGTAGGTAAGTAAAGGGCTTTCTCATGGCGTAATATTTATGTCAAGTTCTGGGACACAATGCATATAAAAATGATTTTACGCGTAAAGTTAAAAGTATTGATTTGGAAGCCCTAATAGATTATCATATGTGAATTAATGTATTGCAGTTCCAATAATCACTACATAAAACAAAGTCGCTTCCCGCTGTCTGTCTGTCCCTATGTATGGCATGTATGCTTAGATCTTTAAAATTACGCAACGGATTGTGATTCGGTTTTTTTTATACTATATAGAGTGATTCAAGAGGAAGGTTTATATGTATAATACTTTAAGCTGGAGCGAAGCGAGGGCGGGTCGCTAGTATTTTTTTAGGGTCGGTTAAAAATAAAAGAAAACGCTATGATTTGTGGGTCAAATTCAATGTTGTATCTATTTATCTGCGGTATCTCCTGAAAGCATGCAGCGTGGAGTTCTTAAATGCTTGAAAAACAACTGGGCTGAGATTTTACACAGTAAATACGATACTGCTCATGACGTGTTTCCGTATTGTCTACGTTTTGATAACTGTTTACTTGATAGTAATGGCGGCCGAGTTAATATAAATCCTGAAACACGTCAGACGCAATATCATTTTAACCCAGTAGACTAGAGGCCCTGATTAGACAAAGTGACTTATCAGTCTTATCACTTTAATCATCATACAATGTACCTCAAGATAACTGTGTATTTTCTTCTTTGCAGGTGGTTGGACCAAAGCTTATGGAAAATAGAAAACCATTCGAACTAAAACAGGTGCTTATCTGGTACAACCTATTTCAAGTCCTGTTTAGCATCTGGTTGTTTAATGAGGTGATTATTTCTTTTTATATGTTGCTATTCATGGTGCAGAACATGAGTGATCATTACAAATCTCTAAATATAGAAAAGTCACGGCAGAAATACATTTAGTATGTATGTATTTGAACTATTTTTTTTAAAGTAACTGTTCGAACATTTATTCATTCTTTCATGTACCTGGCCCCAAAAAATCGCATTTTCACTTGTAAAATTACCAAACTTAATTTCACTTACTTCGGAATATTTTTTCAAAATCGCTTAGTGTCATATTTTTTATTTGTAAACAGAAGCCTAAATACCTGATTCCACATTTCTCGATAAAAAAAAAAAACAAAATTCCTTCTTAACCGGCATATTTTAAACTTCTAATTGTTGATTCGGGCTGGGTTATTATGAGTCAGTCAGTCTGTCAGTGTGTAAGTCAATCAGGCATTGCCTTTCAGTAATGATGAGCCCCCTCATATTATCAATGATTTTGGAATTGGTAATTATTTACACTGCGATTATTTGTTCCAGAGTATAGCCAGCGGATGGTTTACGACGAATAGCTTTCGATGCCAGCCCGTCGACTACTCGCGGTCACAAATAGCAATACGGGTAAGATCGCATACCTACTTTAAAACAAACTACAGGATCCCCGGCAGTTCAAAGTAAGATAGAGCCGTATTGCCAGCCTTCAAGAAAGGCAAAGTGGATCTCGCTACTCAAAAAAACAATGCAGTCACCATAATTAGACAAAGTTACGTTTTGGCATCAGTTGATAATTAGTCAGATTGGGGTTCTGACATGTCATCGTATTGTCAACGTTACGTTAGCTCTTATTTACTTGACAGTAATGGCGGCCGAGTTAAAAACGATACGATAACATATCGTCGGTCTAGATGTGATACCTCGTAACTATTTTTTTTTTGTAAAACGAGATTTTGATGCACAAGGTTTCTTGCATCATGCAGGAAACCTTCTGCATCAAAATCACGTTTTACCAAAAAAAATAGTTACGAGGTATCACATCTAGACCGACGATATCGAAATATGGTTTTACCGAATAGAGCACAGTCCCGGATTTTATAAGTAACATTTCAAAAACATAGAAGAACATCAACAGACTCCTATTGTCTGACGTAATTATGATGACCTTGTCTTTTTACGATACGAGAAATGTTATTTCGTCATTTTATTTTTTAAGAATATTTTTAACGGAGTTTTATTTTTTATTACTCTGTGTACTTATTTGCTAGAATCAGTCGGTTTAATTGACAATTCTAATAACTAAAAGCAAGCTTTAAACAACTCAACTGTTGTTTGGATAATGCCGTCAATATAAGTAATGTTAGTTATCATATTACTTACATATACATATATTTTATTTCACCAATTTCATATAATATAAAAAATACTTAGTAACACCCGCAACGCTAAGACGAATCTAACAATACCTCGCTTGTCGAAGTTGAGCCATCCTTTCAGGCTTTCCAAGTAAACAAAGAACTATGCATACATTACATTCATACAAACATACATGTCTTAAACATTACCCTCTTCCTCAGGCAGCTTTGCTAGTTCACGGAAGTGGGTATTTCTTTTAGATAATCCACTATTTCCCTTCAACCTTTAAGGACTTCCTGATATCTGATTTGCCTAGGAAATATAGCGCAATCATTCATAATTACTTTACGAGAAAAAGTAAAATAATTCTATCTGGTTTATTGATACCCGGTTGAGCGTGCCGTAAACCGAGAGGTGGCTTACCTTCAAGATTGTTCGCTTGTAGCACAAAGTATCAACTAATTGCGCGCTTACACATCACTCGGCAATTTTGATAAGTTTTTTGCCGGATTGATACGGCTTTGATCCCACAAACAAAGTTTGGTTGTTCCGTACCTACGCGGAAACGATAACGCCAAAGCCCTTGGAGTTTATTTCACTACGTGTTGGTCGTGGGTGTAGATGAATTTTGAGGTTCTTGAGCCTCTGCATCCTTGCCAGGACGAAAGCCATAGTGATTATTTACGTAATTAAGCCTTTTTTAACTTGGAACGAGCGAAATGCATGTTTATACATTTTTTAAATCACCTTTTTTGCAAGTTTGTTTCATTTTAGACTTTTAGTAACCGGTTAGAACAAAGTATGCAGGCATTTTAAAATAAGTCTAAGCGCTCACTCCTCACGCCTCGCGTCGTCTGAGAATGCGGAACGAGGATCTATGATTTTTGTTAATAAGTTATTTTTTTCCGCGCCTGGTAACTTTTATTGCCATAGTCCTTATATCGAAAAATCATTATTAAAAAAATAGCCCCCGAAGGTGTAAACTTGGATGTTATCAAAACATTTATTATCCAGATTTATCAAGCTATTGCATTTAATGAATGATGGCTTTATCGTATTCTCTTTCTGAACAGTTTACTTCAAATTAAATGTTTTATAAAACAAAAAAACACCTTCAAAAACCCGAAAAAAAATGGTAATAGGTCAGTCAAACTGAAGTCGGCGTCTCACAATTTTTTTAACCTAGATCCCACTTTAGCCTGACTGACCTATTACCATTTGGTAATAAGTTATTTTTTGAGTGTTTGAAGGTGATTTTTTGTTTATTAAAACATTTAATTTAATACTTTTTAGTGATCATAATCCCACTGAACTCCCACTTCTCAATGAATAAGAACTACAAGATATATCATGCTTACCGCAAGCAACGCCACGACAAAGTCAAAGTACATAATTATTTATATAAATTTAAGCATTCAAATGTGCTTCGTCATAGTCGCTCAAGTATCTAAATCGAGATATCTTATCGCCACCCTTGAAATAGGTATCATTGAGGAGTTCCGGTAGCCATCAGCAGCGGTCTTGATCTTAAGTTTTACTTCACTAAATGATTCTTTCTGCATACAAAAGTATGCAGAAACATACATAGCATAGCAATAGCAAACATGTATGTTTTATTTGTATGTAAAAACATACAAATGCTAGATTTACATACACATACATAACCTCACGCCTTCATTCCCAAAGTGGAGTAGGCAGAGCTACAGAAATATCAATAACTCTAAAAGACTTCTTGATAGTTCTGTAACCACATTTTGCTTAATCAGGCCAAGATGTTTCCCAGTATACTAGTGACAGTTTGCAAGCCCATCGCCCAACAGTACTACAAGCCCTTATTCACTTAGTCGCCTTTACGACATCCACGGGAAGACATGGAGTGGCACTATTCTAACCCGGCAACCACACGGAATATATTATATGCTAGATTTGTTACTGAAAATACCAAAATCGCTATATAGCGTACATATGTATGCCTATAACATTTGAGGAGGTATTTACGAATTCCCTCATCAGATACCTACCTACTTGGTGGCAATAGGACTACCTCGGGAGTAAGTAGGTAGGTACACACTATCAAACAAAAAAAAGAATTCACAAATTCGATCTACAATTGACAAAGTAATCGCGTAAAAAACAGACAAAAAAAGGAACATACAGTCGAATTGATATCCTTTTTTAAAGTCGGTCAAAAATACAAGTAGATATTGAACCTGGTTTACTCATGTGTGGTAGGTACTAATTCAAAAGAGTTACCTTAACTACATGTTAATTGTAAAATGACACATGGTTACCTAGGTGAACACACTATTGTTTGTCTTTTCATCGTCAATGGAACAGAGCCGGACTTTAACGTTAACAAGTGTACTTAACTACAACATTAGTATTAAGTACTTTATTATCACTTTGGTGGAATAAATCCACAGGTAAACCCAATTATCACTCCGTTAGTGATAATTATTTGGAACTCGCTTTCATAAATAAAGTAGTTTCCTTGACGTATGTGTAATGTAAACTGTGTTTGTAGGTATATTGAATTCGGAAATATTTCGAACCAACTGACGCAGTTGGTGACTATATTTTTGTCTTTACTAATCATATACAAATCTTATTAAAGCTTATACTCGTAGATGTCTCAGAATGACAATCGGTTTAAGTGTTGTGGAGAAGTAATGATGAAAAGGTTATATTTTGTTAAGATTTAATGGCTCACCACAGTATTGCCGTTGAATGTTCAAAGTCGTTCAGTTAGCGCTCAGGCCACCTGATGGTAAGTGGGATCTAAAACCCAAAGACATTTGAATTATCTAGACTATAAATCCTAAAACCTCAAATGCGTTGCCAAACCTGAGGACTACGATTGAAGGCCTCTATGCTAGTAATTTCACCGGTCGTCTTATCCCCACACCGGAACACAACAATGCGAACACTGTTGCTTGGCGGGTGGTTAATGGATAAGATGGTGGTAGCGATCCGGACAGACCCTGCACAGGGTCCTACCACCACTAAAATATCATCAACTAATCATAGGCATATCGTAAACAAATCGTAGTTTAATAAGTAGGTTTTCTTTCCATCCGGTTTCGGCTGTCCCAGTTTGGAGGGCGTACGGGGAGCGTCCAAGCAGGGTTTCATTTATATTCAGAGTTTATTATTAGGTAGATTGTTCAACAAGGGACTAAACTAAGCCATTATTACACGAGATATTTATGATGGAGTTCGAGTGTCATTATGGTTTTGTAGTCTCGAGTTACAATAAACACTCTAATTTTCACTTCGATTGCGAGAAAAAATAGTCAATTTTTATCAAAGAACATTAGACATTTAGCCACCCGAACAAATACTTCGTTCGAGTGCCATTTTTAACATAGACAAGTAAAAAATACAACTTAATATCGCTATCATTTTTAATCCCAACCCGTCTATATTGCAGAGAGAGACAACAACAAGGTTGTTCTTGGGGTTAGAATATAACACAACATAAATACACAACTTTTCCGAAACAGACTGAGGCGGTGGAGGTAGTATGCCCACAGTACCCAGCCCTAGCCTGGGGGTGATTCTCTCAACACAGCGCTGCATCGATCTCAATGGTGAAGTTTTATCCGGCAAGTTTAAGAAGTCTGCCTGTCGTGTGCCTTCTCAATTAGGCAGCTTTATACGACACTGAACTCGACTCAACTGCCTGCTGCCTAATTGAGAAGACACGCGTTAAAATGTGTTTTGTACGCTCCGACGGGACTTCTTAAACTTGCCGGATAAAACTTCACCTTTGAGATCGACGCAGCGTTGTGTTGAGAGAATCACCCCCTGCCCTCCACCGGCGCTACCGCGCACTCCAACGACAAGGGCAATATCACCAAATGGCAACATGTATCTCGCTGTTTGTGGTTTTCCAAGGCTTTTACTTATAAGGAGATTAAAAAGAAAACGTACTTTAGTCCCTAGGGAGTAAAATGTCACTTTAGTCCTTAGGAATTAAAACAATTACTTTAGTCCTTTTAAGTATGGCTATTATGATGGCAGTTTGTATTTTTAACCTAATTAAAAAAAAGTTCTCAGTGCGTCAGAATCTTTGTTTTTTCCTTTAGTGGGACTCGTGGTCTTAGCACTATAATGATAAAGTCTAGGCTGGCACAGTAATTAATTCGAATGTTATACGTACCTTTAACTTATTAAAGGTAGTACCTTAGTACCTTATAAGTACCTTAGTACTGTGGTAGAGCTTAATATAACTATTGTCATGTAGAAAGCCCTGTAACGAAATCAATGTTCTTAATTACCCGCCTTTACTGTCAAGTTGATAAGGTTAATAAGAGCTGATCATCAGTGATCGGAATAGGTAGTGCAATTTCGGGTGAATGACCTTAAACATTATACTTAATATGGATAAGACCCCAGATTCCGGGACTCGTATTATTTCACAGAATATTTTCTTGAGATGACCTTAATTGAAGTTAAATGGGAACATGCGAAAAATCTAATAAAATGATGTTATTGTAAATACTTTTTTACTTTTTGTCATTGCAAGTGTCTACATATTGATATTCTATGCAAGCAAAATAATCGTTTAAATCATATTTTAATAACATTTCTGAATTTAACACTTTGCAAATGTAACAAGCTATATCCATACTACACTTACGCACCGAAGTCTCGCGAAATTGCACTACCTATTCCGATCACTGCTGATCATTGATAATACGATAACAACTGGGGAAAAGTTAACGTAGAATAAGGCCCATCGGCTTTTCAGTTAACTTATCTCAAATAAAAATAAGCAATAGATAGTAGGTAATGTTTCCGATATACGTATTAACGTATTTGACGTCATAGGAAGTTTTTGAAAATCAACAAATCAAATCAGGTCCAACTATGAAATATTTAAATTTTATTATGCCTAATTCAATAGTAGAATAATGGGATATATTATTCTAATGGTTTTGTTGTTTGTTGACAGACGGCGAACGGATGCTGGTGGTACTACTTTTCTAAATTTACGGAATTCTTCGATACGGTACGTTAATGTATTTTATTACTTTAAGTGTGCGTTTGTTTTTAAAGGTCAATTAATAACATTTTATTGATTAATTTAAAATCAGTCTATGTTTAAAATACCATATTTAATTTCTTTCTAGATGTGTTTTGACCATTCTCTCAATGTCAAGGTGGACGCCGCAACTTGCTGGTGATCATGTTTATTTCCGCAAGCATTAGCATATATCTATGAGACCGATCCAAATGAGAATTTGTTTGTTTCCTCTTCGTAATCAGATGGGTCAGGGGGGACAATTTTTGAAGCTCACTGACGAAAAATGACTAACTTCAAATTCAATTTGTGCAGCAATTTAATTTACGAGCGGGCACACCTTTTGGATTTCATTTCATAACGCCTTTATCATATCAAATCCTAAAGGTAGGCCCGCTCGTAGATCAAATCGCTGCACAAATTGATTTTAAAGTTAGTCATTTTACGTCAGCGATTTGTAAAAATTGCCCCCAGGTTCTGTCGTGTAGTCATTAGGGTCGTCACGTCGAATTACTGATGAGTTATTAATAAACTAGCTAGCTTTGTCCTTACATTCTCTTCGGCTTCTATTCTACTCGTACTGAGGTAAACCATATATTGCTTTTGTCATGGTTTTGTTGTGGTTGACTTTGTATTTTTCGCGTTTCAGATCTTCTTCGTGATGCGCAAGAAGTTCGATCACGTGTCGAAACTCCACGTTATCCACCACGGCATCATGCCCATGTCAGTGTGGTTCGGAGTCAAATTCACGCCGGGTCAGTATTTTGAATCACACTTAAACATCATTACTATTTTTTACGGACTTGTTTGTTAAACATATTACTTATTTAGTATTTTTCTAATTTGCTTTTTGCAAACTGTACTTTCCCTGAAATTAGGTACTGTTGTATTCTGGTCTGCTTGGTGTTATTTATTTGTTTTGTTTATATGGATTAACTGAAAATTAGCGTCGAGGCACCTCATGCCTTGACACATATTGAGTTGACTTCTTTTTGAGACCACCCTCAAAACTGTATTACTTACGTACTTTTTTTCTAGTTTTAAGTAAGTTTTAATTTTGTTGGGTTGTGTTTCAAAAAAATCGTCATTTATTAATTCATTAATTCATTCATTCATTCATTACTAACATTTCAATCTGTAGCTATACAAATCTATCATGTACTTACTAAATAGTTACCGCCTGAATAAGGTAAAGTGTAGTACGCAAATGATACGTGTCAACTTACCTGGGTGACCTTGGCTTGTTACCTAATAGTCCTAGAGCGGCCTGATCCGAGCCGACATGGCCAGGTCCAGAAAAATATTTGAGCTAGTCAACAAGTAGATCGCGATGTCGTCAAATTACACCAAACATGGCGGTCGCGCTCTGATCACATTATTTGCCTAACGCACGTGACCCGCGGATCTTTCTCGAAATAGCGGTTTTGGGTGACGCCTTAAAAATGCTACGTCATGAATTTGAACAATTTTGGAACTTATTCTATTTGTCCAGTAGATTATTGATCCATCGATTTAGTGTTAAAACTTTTTGGTACGTGAGAAATCAACTTCGTATAAACTATAAGGTGGTTATAATCACGAAGGAATGATAAGTATCTTTAATGTAATGGCAATAATAAGCTAATGGCTCGGTCGGCAATTTTGTATAAGTGCTTAGGTAATATCACAAAATCCAAATGACTGGCATAATATTCGTACCAAAGTTATTGATATTTAGTACTTCGCTAGTTAAGTTCTATCATTCATGACTTATCTAAGATCACATTGCTGGAGTTAAAGCACAGAATATGTTTACGTACTTATCCAAATGACACGTTTTAGGAGATAAAGATAAAATTAATGCGAGTACCAGATACGTTAAGCATATCTGTAAGAATTGAGCAATAAGGATATTTTATTGCTCAATTTTTACAGATATGCTTAACGTAATAATTTAATTAAAACTGATGAAGATTTATGTAAACTTTTGCGTTGAGCATAAATTACCGTGTGCAGTTATTTGACCGCAGCCAACGTACGTCATTAAACAATGTGCGAATCTTCTGAACAAACATGTACGGTCAACAGAAGAAATCGAGTACCACTGTAGAACCCTGTCGCAATGCAGACAAACTCCCTCAAACTTGAGAAATTTGCCGTTTAGAAATACTTCATATTATTATCATCGTGACAAGGTTCCACCCACGGTGGTTCACCAATACATTTTGTTGTTTGTAGACATGGTAATGCTGGGTAAACTCTTATCGTAACTTTCCTAAGAAAATAATACTCAATTCAACTAGTTACATACACAATCACACATACAAAGACACAAGTTCTAGTTGTTCTTGGGAAGTCTTAGTTAAGAATTGATATAATTTATTACGCAGATAGATGTCGACCATTGTATGGCAAAATACAATTAAAGAAACCTCGCATGCTACAAAGTGTTATTATTAGCACAACCTGCAATTATTTACACGCAAATATGTATACATGTTCATAGTGTGATATAAGTGTTATGAGCAAAGACATTCAACAGGTATATTGGGCTGGTATTTCTAAGATATACCCTAACGATTAAACATTAAGAGACGTGAATAGAGGTAAAATAAAAATAATATCACGGGACAATGTCACATAAACTGACCTAGTCCCAAACTAAGCTCTATGGGCTCTACTATGGGTACTAGACAACGATAAACTTACTAAGATATACAAAGAAATATATGCTTAAATAAATAGAAAAAATCTAAGACCCAGGAACAAATACTCGTGCTTATCACAAAAATATATGCCCTATGAAAAAAGATTACTGATTTAAAGCAGCAGCCGTCGAAATTAGTCGATGTCTTTTTTATGAGACTTCAACTTTGCAATAATTACGTATCTGCGGCATAGTAGTCATCGCCTCACATAAGAAACCTGTTGGAGATTATACATTATTATCCTTTTTTGTTTTATTTTAGTGATTAAATTTGCGTGTCGCAAAATAACACCCAGTTAAAAAAAAACCTAAGCCGAAATCTGTTTTTGTCAAACCTTTACGTGAAGAACTTTTACGATATAAGGTCTATTAGATATGATATGGGACACAAAAACAAAAGTTGTCCCTCCGTTTTCAACTGATTTAGGAAACTTAAAATAAATTTTATGTTTTGTGTTTTATTTGCATACCAAGCGTACCCGATTTTTTATTTTGTATTTTAAGGAAAGTCGAGTTTTTAAATCTCACTGATAATGATTCAATGAGTTAATAATAAAAGTCAAGTCACGCTATGATCTCGTTTCCAATGGCACATGCACAACACTTGTACTTGTATTTCATATCATAGGCATGAGAACTTTAGTCACTGGATAAGATTCGATAATTGACCCTTAGGAACAGTAGTAGCGATTGTATTTGTAATTGTTAAAGAGGCCGCCTCAGCAAAAACGAACCACCCTAAGCCCTCCTATACCTACAATCTATGAGAACAGTTGTAGGTATTGTTCACCTTGCAACCATACCTTTAATTAATTTGGCATTGCCAGAAATCTTCGCTAACACCTCCGGGATTAGAACCTCTCGACATCACCAGCCACGGCATAGCGCCGTGGAGAGGCACGCCGGTGACGTGTCTGTTTAGATGGCGCGGTCCCGCGCTGTGGTGATGTGGAGAGGTCCTTAACCAGATTCACCGTTGACGGATACGTCAAGGAAAACATCATGTAATTGTTACACTGCTTTTGTTCCAGGCGGACACTCTACGTTCTTTGGCCTGCTGAACACATTCGTGCATATCATCATGTACTCGTACTACCTCCTGGCTGCGCTCGGACCCAAAGTACAGAAGTACCTCTGGTGGAAGAAATACCTCACCGCCCTGCAAATGGTTAGTTTTTTTGGCTGTCTCTTTTGTCGTCTGTGTTATATAATTTTGATTATTTGAAAATCTAATTTATTATAACTTATACCTAATCAATTTTAGCGTTATTAATATTTTCTATTTATATTTAGGTATATTTAGTAATAACTTTTTTGAATTATTTCCGATGCAGAAAACAATGTTGTAATTAGAACTGTTAACTGAACTAATTTTTTAGTTACATTGCCTGTTACTTACTATAGATAATTTAATGTGTATGCCTAGATTTACTTCCAAGAGGTTGGCGATAACTTTGCGAATTAACTTTAGAATTAAAAAACAATTTATGCAATGGAAATATACCATCTACAAGTACCCATAAATTAAGAATGTATAATCTTTGGCGCTGCAGACTTTTCTTTTCTTTTAACTATATCTTATTTTATGAGAGAATGCCCGAAAAAAATAACAATAGTTACAGCAGATACTGAGAATTGTAAATGGAACCAAATTATCTGGCAGTCTCATAACGATTGTCATTTGTTTCAGGTTCAGTTCGTGCTGGTGTTCTTCCACGCGTTCCAGCTGCTGTTCATCGATTGCGACTATCCGCGCGCCTTCGTGTGGTGGATCGGCATGCACGCCGTGCTCTTCTACTACCTCTTCTCCGACTTCTACAAACAGGCCTACCTCAGGAAAGAAAAGGCTAAAGTGAGTACAAGCGTCTTCTCTCCTTTAGGCTTTAAGAATCAGAATCAGAATCAGAATAATCTTTATTCAAGTAGGTTTACAAATAATAAACTCTTTTGAAACGTCATAGTAGCGACTTAGCCTAAATTGACTGCAGGTTCAAATCGCGACCGATCAGAGAAGAACCTGTAAGAAACTCTGTCGGATGTCTTTTTTTTTTTTCGACGTTCGCAACCTTTTGTCGTAAGGACTAAACATTTTATTACAAGCAATTCAGTCCCAAGCATTGTTATCATTAATATAGTCTTTAATACTATAATATGCTTTAGAAATTAGTTTACGCTTAACGTAACTCTTAAATTTATTTACTGCTAGTTCAGTAACAGTACTTGGGAGCTTATTATAGAACCTAATACAATTACCCATAAAAGAGTTTTTTATTTTATGGAGCCGCGTGAAGGGCACTGCGAGCTTATATTTATTTCTGGTATTAACATTATGTATGTCACAGTTCTTTCTAAATTTAGCGATGTTTTTATGAACATACATAATGTTTTCATAAATGTATTGACTGTGCATGGTCAATATGTTAATTTCTTTAAACTTATCTCTAAGCGAGTCTCTCTGGCCCATCTTGTAGACAGCACGAATAGCCCTCTTCTGCAGAACAAAGATGCTATTTACATCAGCAGCACTACCCCACAGTAAAATACCATATGACATAAAATACCATATCATGACTCATACGACAACCACCGTATTTATTACGACTTGATGGCAAACGAGCACAGCCCACTTCCCGCTGGTACATGGGTTTTGGAGCCTATACACATTGTAATTTCAATAAGCAGTACTAAATAAGGAGTCAGGTGGAAAGCCTCTACGCTGATAATACCGCTGGCATTTCTACCGCTTACGGTAACCTTAGTATCACGAGCTCGAATTTTCGTTCCCAACGAAAATTCCGAAAAGATTTGTCCGAAAATTCATACGTTAGACACGCATTTTTTGTCTGATTTCATCAGCATTTTCTTTTTCGAGGCTTTAAAGAAATGAAGGTACCTATAAAACCTATAAGCCTGATTAGGTTTGTTTTAGAACAATCCTGGAAAAATTAAGTGTCATGAAAAATGTATTTCTTACTTATGAAAATTCTGAGAAATTAAACAGTTGGATACAAAACTTCAACCCCGTAGACAGTTAGGTTTACGTGATGATACTTCCATTGAGTTTAATCTTAAAATAAGCCTTTAACAGAGAACACGTTGTTATTGCGGAAATGAGTATTGATACTATTCTTATTGTTGGCAAATAAAACCGTCCTGTGCTTGAGACGCCGTTCCTTATTGTATTTATTTAAAAAAAATATGTATAAATATACTTTAAATAACTATACATATAATATAAATAACTCTAGTAATAGTTAAAGGCACATCTAACATAAGTTTACTATGTCACGAGGTTAACCATAAAATCCTTGACTAGGTATGTCGTCTAGGTAATCTTCCCACAACCTGTTCTTAGAGTCACCAGACTAGACGTCATCTAACTACGAGTATTTCACTTCGACCCAAGACCTTAACCTGAATTCGTTTTAGCACCAGTTCTTCCTTGTTAAGTTTACGCACGTTTGTCTTAGCACTTTGTCTTAGGAAGGTGAACAAACAAATTTTGAGTCCGGCTGACAGTCGTGTTTTACCTTACTATTATGTTTTTAGATGGCTAAAGCTAAAGCTAAAGTGGCGGCAGCGGAAGCGGAAGCCAAAACAGAGTCGAAAGACTTGATGTATCCCTTGCTGAACGGGTTCAGTAACGGCGCAGCCCTCGGCGACGTGCGGCAGCGGGTGGCGGGCGCGGTGGCCTCGCAGTGACCCTCGCTAGCCCAATGGATCCCCGTCCAGGAGTGTGCCGCGGGCAGTGCGGGTGGAGCGACCTCGGCACCGGAGAAAGCTCAATTACCTTAAGTTATTGTTATAAACTAGCTATAGAATTGTTAAATTCGTATACTTTATGCGAGCGTTATACTTACGACTAATTTTCAACGGTGGACACCTGTGCGAGAGCATTGGAAAACTAGTACCTATCTACTTTTGAAATGTTCGCTTCCGTCCAAGTATTTTATACCTAAAAACGGCATTAAAATATCTGAAAAGTCAGTCCATGATAGTAAATTATTAATTTATCACTATATCCTCGTGTAGCAGTGTGTAATGCAGTATAATTAGGGAATATTAAAAATTACTGGTTTATGTGGTGTAATGATCTGATACATATTGTTACAGTCACAATATTGGAGAAATAATGTCAGATTACAATTCCGCAATATTTGGATGTATTAACCTTTGTGACTCGGGTAGATTCGATGTTTTCCCTTGAACTATGAACAAGTAATTTTGTTAGGACAAAATGCAATGTTTCATTGAATAAATGTTACACATCCATCGCTGTGACTATGCATGAATCCGCATAAAATTTGGCTCGTAGAAAAGCCATGTTTTAGTAACTTTTTCATTCCGAATATTTTTAGAATTCTCGGGAACTCTCTATTGAGGTAGGTACAAGTTTTACACAGTCACTGTCGCGGACAAAGGCAGAAGGAGAAGCTAGTGTTTTATAAGATTGAAGGTGATCCTTTGGCGCGAGTTATGAAGGAATCTCCGCGCGTTGACAGTTGACAGTCGTAGGTACAAAGTAAGGTTGTGGAGAGCCCGTCAACATATTTGCTGGTGATGCTCTTTGTGCGAATGGGACGAATGCCTGCCGTGAAATGAGCTTGTTGGTGCCATGAGTTCTGTGAACGTCGCGTTAAAATATTGCAAAAATAAAAAAGCCGTCATTTAAATTGGCAATTTTTTATACGCTTACGGTTAAACAACCGGTTTCACATCCACTTATTTGGACAAACATTTTAATCGAATACCAAAATTGGTCAGCTGTGCTGTCTCCACATCTGATTTAAGTATAGATGTTTAATATTTAAACAATAACAAATAAACAATAACCAAATTGTATATGAAAATTCTGAATTTCGTTGGTTAAATCAAGCCATTTTTCTAGCCTATAAATCTACATTTAATTGTTAATATAATTATTATTTATAATGATTAAATCAGTTAAGTAAGTCCAATTTTTAGGTATTAAATGGTTATTGAGTGTTGGATGCGGTTTGAAATTCAATCGAATCGTGGGTTTGATACTTCTAGGCCTTGAGCAAACACTTCCGAGTAACACGACATGGCTACGATTGATTGAATTTCGAATACTAGCGTTTTATGTGTACGTATAAGAAATAGTATTCGTCGTGGTTTTGGAGAAAAGTATGTAGTTGTAAATACAAAAAGACTTGTCACTTTGTAAACAAATATTAAACAAATAATGCCACATTATCAATTATTGTGATACTTATTAAAATAAAAACAATTATGACTAAACTATGGGTGTTTTTTTGCTTTGTGGTTTGGGTACAGTAAGAAAACGCAATGTAGAAAGTAGGGCTGTTGTTTTATTGTATTGTAGTTATAATTGTTGGCATTATGCTGGCTCCTATTCACTTGCCAGTAAAAGTTGCTATAACGTCAGTAATGTTGGATACGGTATAGAAGCCAGATGGGCTTAAACAAATCGGAATAAAGCTACCCGGACACGCACTCGACGATCCTGCTGGTAGGCAAAGTATATATAGGAAGGTAGTTCATTTTCAAACAAAGGACCGTCGAAGTCATAAAGATTCATATATTAGATCTGAAATTGTCTCAATGAATGAAAATGACAAGGTACCTACTAAAGTCTATCTTTATGACTTCGATTGTACATCGCGCGGCTTGTATGTGTGTAATGCGACATAGTTTGAATTCAGTGTCTAGATCAGGGATCGTTACCGGTTTTAAATGAGGTATAACCGGTTATAATTGTATTTCGCTATTTATATCGCTAAAGCTCTGATTAGCTGTATAATGAATACAGGTATTCAAGTATATTATCGGTTTAACCAATTGAAAACAATACCTCTTTTTGATACTTTACCAGTAAACCTGTCAGTGTCAATACACTCGTTTATTTGTTTTTGTAAATGTTTTTGGTGTTATTACAAAAAACTCAGACACGCCTTAGACAAGTCTGAAATTACAATTAATTACAGTCCAATTGACATCTTACTTATCAGGTGCAATTAATAGCGGTATTTAATACTGTAAAATGTAAATAGTGTATACATAGCGATAAAAACAAAAGCTGAATGACAATAATACCTGTAATTTGAAGGTATAGGTATTACTTTTTTAGCGGTAACAATTTGACATTTTAAATACAGGTATTGAATAAAACCGGTTTTACAATCCCTGGTCTAGATGTCGTTTCGTGTGCGTGCTAGCGCCGCCCATAGGTGAACACAATATGGACGCGTTACGTACAGTCAAGGTCATAAATATGTATACACTTTAGTACCTTGTCTATTTAACGTCATGTTTAAACTGCCATATGAAATTGTCACAGCGATTAAAGTGACAAGGTACTAAAGTGTATACATATTTATGACCTTGACTGTACACTTTGAAGCCGCGTGATGTCTTTAATTGAAGATGAACTAATTCTCCTTATACTGACGTAGGCCTCGTAAAATCCTGAAATATTTTGGAACCTCCCCTCGTGAAGCTAAATAAAAAAATCTCAATGCTAAAAGGTCTCAACTATCAGGAAACTGAAAACTTCTGAAGGTCATTACCTAATGACCCTATCTGTTTCACGTTAGCTTAGTCCTGTAACGGTATATACACGCACCCTCACATACACTCACCCTAACAAGAACACTCAACCCATCCTCACTAATATTACCTAGCTGTAAACCTACTGCTCCCTTAATTTAGCCCAAATTATTTTTTTTGTATATTTTATTTTTTCTTCTTTTTTTGTATGTTTAGTTAGTTAAACAAAACATGAAAATATAACTTACAATGTAACAATAAGTCCTCTTACCCTGCCCTCGGGAGTGACCCTGCCTCCGAAGCCAGCGGTCCAGGGTTCAAATCCCGGTAAGGGCAGACATTTGTGTGATGAGCGCGAATATTTGTTCCTGAGTCTTGGAGGTTTTCTATGTATTTATGTATGTATTTCTCTATATAAGTATGTCTATCGTTGTCTAGTAACCATTGTTCAAGCCTAGAACTTAGTTTGGGACTAGGTCAATTTGTGTTAGATTGTTCCGCGATTTTTTTTTTCTTTTTTTACTGTCCCTAATGTATTTTTTTTGCCAGGAGTTACGCAGCATTGTTAAGTTATTTTTGTATGCCGAATCTGGTCGCCACGTGACAGGCGCCATAGCCTAGTGTGGGACCGCTAGGTACATGTAGCACATGTTAAACTTTACTTCTTTCAACAAACCATTTTAATTTTAATGTAATTTATTTTTATTAGGTATGTTAGATTTGGGCAGTTTTACAACGGGATGACTCGCAAACCAGTTTTAGGGTTCCGTACAAACGAAGACACTGTCAACTGACCACCTATAGACTTTAATACTTTGCGATAAGGTTAAAGTTCGATTGTAAATGTACAGTTAACAGTGTCTTCGATGGTACCGAAAGGATGCAATCGGGACCCTAATACTAACCCTTCGCTGTCCGCCCGTCCGTCTGACTATGAGCGATTTGTATCTCATAAACACTCACTATTGTACTTCAATTGCCGCTGTAAGAACAAATAATAAAAATTTAAGTATACATATTAATACCTAATGAGGACGGCTTTAAAATAATGGTACGGAACCCTTCGTGTGCGAATCCGACACGAATTTATTGAAATTTAATTATTTTGGTTAGACGGGCGGTTACGGTAAAAAATATTTAAGAAGAAGAAGAAGAAGAAGAAATACATTTATTCAAAGCCATAAGACACACATACGTATAAATAAAACATTATACATTATATTATTATTATATTATTTAGTTAAAATTACCATACGCGTACATCGAGAGAAGCAGAGAAATATCTAAGCCAAGTCTCTGCATTTTGCCCGTGCTATATATTTTTTGCGAGAAGATACTAATGGGCACTGCAGACTAACATCCGTCGGGCGATATTGGCCTGTGAGTTCATCGTATTAAAACAGACTAAGTATCAGTTTTTTTTCAATGTTTCATGCATTTCTTCACAGATTTTGGTCTGACTAATTTGGGACTGCAGTTATATATTGGTCTGACTAATTTGGGATTGCAGTTATATTTTGGTCTGACTTGTTTTGGACTGCAGTTATATTTTAACCCCCTTGTATAAAAATGCACAATAAACCTATTTTAGTTAATGTATTATTTGTCTCTTTCTGTCACATGCAAATGTCACAATAACAGATAAAGACAAAGCATGTTTTAACTATTGTGCGTTTATATTCAGATCTTAACCGCAGTTTCAACATATATTATAGAAATACTGATGTAGTACGTAAGGAATAATCCCAGTAAATTTAAAAAGATTAGTGATGGCAGTAAGCGCCCGAGTGGATATCCCGATAACCTCACAACTATTCAATATAAACTGAACATAGCCCAGAAAAGCCCTAGAGGGATGGCGCAAATATTGTCTAATAAACTACCGCAAACGATCAAAGCTGTGGCTAATATAAGTAAGTGCCTTTCGTCAGAAAGCTAGAGAACTACTCCTTAGAAAGACACTGTACAGCGTCAAAGAGTATCTTGGAAATGAATACTAGAATAAAAGTAGTGACATCATGATAAAAATCCACCACGTTAACTTTGTAGTGATAAATGTGATAATATACTTGCGAATAATACCTATTAGTAATACGTTTAGGTATTTATAGGAAATTCAATTCGACGATCTCAGTATGTTTGCATTTTTCTTTTGTCTTGCACTAAGGTAATTTTATATTGTATTTTTATATGAATAAGAGGGTTAGTCTGTAGTGCCCGAAAGGCTTCGGCACACCGGATGCGTCAGCGTGACACGCATGTGCACGTTCGCGTTCCACTGCGTTGTATAGTTGACATATTGTATGAGGATTCATACTATACAAGGCAGTGCAACACGAAAGTGCACGTGCTTGTCACGCGCACGCATCCGATGCGGCTCGGCCTTTAATGCTGTGACTGGCCGTGACTTGGTGATGTTAGTGGTGGTTATAGTAGAAATATTTTGAGTTCACCACTGACAGATGGATTGCCTTCATTTAATTTTCAGGTTTAATCTCATACAAATAAAATAGTTATTACTAAATCTGAAGACGTGGGTAACAGTATTCTGAAAATTGCTTTATTTGTATGAAGTTAAAGATGAAAATTAAATGAAGGGAAACTCTCTGTCAGTGGTAAACTTAGAGTAATAGTACTGTACCTAACTGGAACGTGGACTGGAAATCATAATATTTTAATGTTTCCATTAGACATCGTTAACGTTATAGGTCTACCAGAATCTCATGAAAAAAAGGGAAACTAAAATTTGTAGCTAGCAACTCTGGGGAAATAGGATTAAAAGGTCGTGATACTTGAATTCTCCCCAATTAAATACATACATACCTTCACGCCTATAATCCCAGAGTGGGGTAGGCAGAACTACGTGTATGCTCGGTGCAGTTTTAATAAAAATAAAACAATCACATGTCATGCCATAACATTATTATAATATTATATAATAAGAGATGGATGGATGATGGTTCGGTCATTTGGAAAGGATGGATGAAAGATTGACGAAACAGATAAACAGAGCGAAAGTGAGTGGAAGGGTCAGAAGGGGCCACCCTAGACGTACTTTGTCGAATCAAATCGGAGAAATACTGGAAAGAAGCCAAATCTTAAGTATCCAAAACCGACGGGCATGTATGACTCGATGGATGAATGTGGAAGGAACAAAGAGATCGGTCAGGATCGTAGCAGGTAGAAAAAAGGAAATCCCTTCATATTTCATAATTTCATTTGCTATAATGGTGACTGGCTATAATATTCATTTTCCATAATATCACATAACATAGCTTCATTTGACATGAAGACATTTTAACTGAAATCGTAAACTTTTCAGGTAATTTTTAAATGCCATCGTATAGAGCCCAATAGGTAAGGTTAGGTTTGTTTTATTACAATTCTAAATAGTTCACGATTTCAGAAAAAATGCCTTTATAGCAAATGAATATTATGGCATATGATCGTTATGGCATGTAAATTATGTCCTTTGAAATTCGGGCAAATGAAATTATTGCATATAAAATTCGGTCAAACGATAGAGAGCCGGGAAAAAGTGGTCCTGACCTAACCCTCTGGGAAACCGGCGTGATTTAATGTATGATGTATAAGAAGAGAGTTGTAGCTAGGTGTCGCTCGAATATAACTCTAAATACTCCTCCTGAATTTTTGGCTCTTCTTCAGATGAAGAGGATGATGAGGGCGACAGGTTTACTATAAATCTTTCTTCCATTACATCGATAATTTTATCCTGGTGCATGAAATCACTTTAAATTTTTTCTACGTGTTGACATCATCTGTGCCATTCATTTTCACCAATTTCTAAGAAAGCTTGTTCCGTCAATGCTTTTATGTCACTTGCAGGTCTATTTACATTTTTATCTGCAACTTTTTGCTTCATGATACCCCAAATCAGCTCGATTGGGTTTAAAGTACAGTGATAAGGAGGAAGCCTCAAAACTTCATGACCACGCGACTTTAATATTTCATCTATTTTATAGATGGGATCTGATCTATTTTGTTTTACTGCTTCGAGTAATTCACATTTACGCCAGCGATCATCGTAATTGATATTATTTGTACTGAGCTATTCTTTGATATCAGAGTCTCGGTTGGCCTGAGTAGGTGGTTTATTCATCCTCACAGAATGGTAACTTGCATTATCCATGACTATGAGGAAAGGTTTTGTCAGATTTGGTATAAGCTTATCTGTGATCCATTTGGTAAAGTTATCTTTATTCATATCGTGGTGGTAGTCAGCAGATAAACTTTTTGTTTTGTACACCAAACCGCAGTTTGGTACAAAACCGTGCTGCCCACCAGCGTGTACAATAATCCATCGCGATCCAGGTGAAATTTCCTTTGATGGACCACGTATAGTTTGGCTTTGCCAACACTTTTGGACGGAGCACGAAGAGTGAATATATGTTTCATCTAAATATATAACATCTAATTTTTTATTCTCCTCAGCGTCACGGTTTTGCTTCATACGCTCTAAGTATTTGTGTCTTTGAATTTTTATATCATGGCGTTCCATCAAAAGTGTCCTTTTCGACTGGCATTTTACATATTCGAAACCAATTTTTGTAAGTATGACCCTGAAAAAAATATTTAAAAGTAACTAAATACAATTTATCTATAAAAACTTAATTTAAAAGACTTCCGTGATTAACTGAATGACAAAACAATGCACAGCACAGCCCGCTGGAAATGCAGGGATGCACTAAGCAGGATCGTCTCCTAGCCTAACTTAATGCTGTTTCTCTAACCTTAAAGACTCTCTCCCTCCTTTAAAATCAATATCCTCTTGCAAAACTTTTAATAATTTTGCGACTGTTGGAATTTCTTTTCGAACAGTGTAAAATTCTTTTATTTTATTCCTAATCACTTCTAAATCGAAATTGTCCAAATTAATTCTTTTACATCCTCCTTTCCTATTTTTCCCTGGTGTTGAAAATACACCATCATGCGTCGTGCCTTCTTCCACTATTCGTCTTACCGTGGAACGAGATACTCCTGTAATTATATGATACAATATTAATATAAATAAGTAACATCGTCTATCTGTAACTGAAGTATCAATATTATTTGGCTACGCTACCGGTCAATTGAAAAACACGATTAAATATTGCAGATTGTGTTTCACTAACACCTCCTTCCTCACATATTTTATTGTAAACATGGTAAACAATATTTCTGGCTTGCGATCGTAATGGTTTTTTAGACATTTCTCGAATATAAGCACTTTATTTCGGTAAAAATAAACAAACCGTTCATTCCGCGAAATTTGAAATGACAAGTGACAAGACTGGCAAGGAAACATTGCCATATCAAAATCCTTTTCTTTTTACTTTTAAATTTTTCATGAGATTCTGGTAGACCTATATCATATCATAATTGGGAAAATGACCTTTTTTGTTGTCCACGTGATTCTAGCAGTTGGCATATAAAACAAAATTAGTTAAGAAAATTAAAAATTAGTTATTGTTTCTTTGTTGATAGTGAAGGGTTTTATGTATAAGTAAATCTTATTGAACACTATAGTGGCTGTATTAAAAAAAAAGTTGCCTAGAATGAAGCCGCTTGTTTAAAAAAACCGGCCAAGTGCGAGTCGGACTCGCACACGATTGGTTCCTTACCATTATCTATACAACATCAGATACTTTATTATAACCGTTTTTTTTGTTTCACCTTTCCCGGTGTCTGTCTGTAACCACAGGTAGACGCTTGAAATAGTCACAGAATATTTAGTTGTACACTTATTCACTTCAAAAATAAATTAAAGGGAAATACAACAAACGTGATATTTTTTTTTGTGTTTTTGTCGAACTTACATAATTATAATGGATTTATTTCTGAAATCGTATTTTTTTAGGATAATTATTAAACAAACCTAACCTAAGCTAATGGGTTCTATACAATGGCTTTTTAATAAATCTTGAAAAGTTTATGGTTTCAGAAATAAAATGATTATGTATTAAGACCATTGTGTATTGTGAACCATTAATACCATTATGTATTGTGAACCATTATGTGGATAATTTGAACTTGATAAATTATGATACAATCCCTTCCCGAGCGTTACGAGCGTTCTGATTTTGCATTTGGATAGCGTGGCAACTATGGTGTTGTAAAATGATAAGGCCTACTTGAAATCTATGGCATTTAAGAAGAGCTAGTAAAAAGGTTTCCAAGCCCTGTGTGATATTGAGAGCTTCCACGTAGATATGAATATCGTTAGCAAAAGTAACCTCTTTAAGACTAAAACTTATTTAATTTTACATAGCGCTAGGCCTTATTTTAACCTCAGTAATGCATTTTTTTGATTAATAAATAAACAAGTAGAGGAAAAGCCCCAAATATGGACCACCATATACATTTTATGAAATAAAACACAGGATTTTCAAGTTAAAGAAATGCTTTAAAAACCAATCAGTCGGGAAATTATCTGGCAATCTTCTAAATATAATAAAAATGTCATAAAGTAACAAACGTTTAACAAAAACTTCGTAATTCTAAATAAACTCAAAATTAACCCTTTCAAAATAGGTAACATTATATGGACCACCATGTTTATAATACGGCCTAGGGGTGCGTAATATGGACTATCATAATTAAGGTATGACAATTATCACATTTTTTTCCTATTTTAAAAAAGGAAACTTGTAATCACTAATCAGCCTTATATGTGAAATAAATATTATTTTAGGAGTCCTTTAAAATAATAAAGTTAAAAATTGAAATAAGGCTCGAGTCCATATTACAAGCATGTTCATAATATGGACTACTAGTCCATATTTGAAACTAACTATTGGTCCATAATATAAACAGGTGTCATTTGTCGTTAAACTTTTTCCAAAAAGAAACTAGTAATACGTGTCGTCACACGCTACAACAACAAAGTTCACTAATAATATAACGTTTCTAGGACACCAAGGTACAATAATAAGCGGTTGACATAAAAAAAGCAACAGCCTTAAAAAACTCACCGAAAATTTCCATCAAATGTGCCTAAAAACTTCAATCGACGATAACTGACACATACGTGCACTGAGCTTGGCGGCGAATCACTGACGGGGAGGCGCACCTCAATGGTGTCCAAAGCGGCCTACTTCACTTCGATAGGAACGCCACCTAGCGAGATATTCGTGTGGTCCATATTATGTACCTAGTCCATATTTGGGGCTTTTCCTCTAGGTAATGTTAATATGTATGATAATAGAGGTTTTTTTGGGTCACTAGTAGAGTGACTAGTTCGAAACATTACCACATCGCAAAATGACCACATCGCTTGTTGTCATTGAAATGTTATTTCTTCTTGTTAGATTTAAGAATTTCATTATATTGTACGCAATGTAAAGATACCTGTTTATGTAAAAAGCGAAATAAATATTTTCTATTCTATTCTATTCTATTCTATTCAACATCTCAAAATGACTGAGTCGTAAAATGACCACATCGCTTGTAGCCTACTTCTCAAAACGTCCGAGTCGCAAAATGACCACATCGCTTGTAGCCCACATCTCAAAATGACTGAGCCGCAAAATGACCACTTTGCTTTTTTCATTTTATGCCTGTCTTAGCAAAGTCGACGCAGCCCCGCATGGCGGGGCTGCTATTCTTGGGAAATTTGCCCTTCGGGCATTTGAAGTTACCTAACGAACCTAACCTACCTAGTAACGCAAACGAAGTGGTCATTTTGCGACTCAGACATTTTGAGAAGTAGGCTACAAGCGATGTGGTAATTTTGCGACTCGGACGTTTTGAGAAGTAGGCTACAAGCGATGTGGTCATTTTACGACTCAGACATTTTGAGATATGGGCTACAAGCGATGGGGTCATTTTGCGAGTCGGTAATTTTGCGACCGAGTCATTCTACTAGTGACGTGTTTTTTTTCGCTGGGAAACCCAGCTTTTATTAAATGTAGTTATGCGGTGTAAATATCCCCTCACCAGTGGAGTCAAAATATGGCCGCTAACACGCATCTGTGGAAGCCCCGCGGGCCTCCTCCCTTTTTCATCAGATCTTTTCTGCACTTAACAGTGAAATGACCGCTTACTAGCTGTCTTGCTTTATTGACAATATGTTTCAATAAGTTAAAGCGAGACGCACTTCGCATTCACGCCACAGATGACAGTTAAAAAATCTACAGCCCCGGAGACCAGCTCCACAGCTCAGGGGATGTTGTTTAAAACAGTCTTAATTTCGTTCTTGTAACTGTTAATTTATTTAATTTGTCTAATTCCTTCATTTGTTATGTACACACAAGATCACGCTTTTTAACGCTGCACATAGTGCCATCTTGTGTCAAGTAGATAATATTGTTGCAAAACTCAGCGCAGGTATCCACGGGCTAGTTTGGCTGTTCGCCGACAGATGCCGTTACGCACATCACCAACTTGGCGCCAAGAATTCAGATATACCTATTGCTAATAGGAGGCGCTGTAAGTATTTTTTAACGCAACTGCCATAAGCTCTGCGGCGTCTTATTTGACCTATAGATTCGTAAGAAAATCGAATAAAAAACGCTGGTTCTCTTGAATAATATACCTACATCTTAATAGCACCTGACGTTTTAAATCGTAAACCTTATCCTTATCCTTACTTCCTTTCCTTCTATAATATCATAAATGCAAAAGTGTGTAGGTATATTTTTCTTGGATCTTGCACAAAGATAGTTTATAGCTGGAAGATGGCCATCTATAGGTACAGCTACTTATCGAGGAAATACCTAGCGATAGCCGACTTCTGCGCGGAGTCGCAGGAAAAAGTTACTTTTTTTACGTAGGTAGTAGTAGATCCTTAAACTTTGCGATTAAAAGGTCATTGTATCAAACTTAAATAGAGCTACATCTCAGGTGGTAAGGTATTTGTCTGTTTTTGAGTTTCCTTATAGTTCGGTTTGGTTTTCTTTGATGTCCTCCAATGATGGTATTTTTAGTGACCCTTGACTTTGAGCTAAGTACCTTGTTGGTTAACCATGTAGGTGCCATGATTCTCTTAACGAACTCACTTTACAACTCAACGGACGATTATTAACCGACGAGTTTAAGTTGTCACGTCAGAGCCCCTAACAACAATTTGGACATTCTCAATTAGGTAGATTAAAACGCGCTCGTGTGACATCGCTCGCTCGATCGACCGCTCGACAAGAAGAGAATAACACCTCCGGCATGCATGCAGGCTGTTGTTTCTTGTGCAAGTTTGCGCCCGACTCGCGCTGCTCGTAATTGCCAACCGTTTCCCACGGGTGTTGAGAATAACATTACGCAAACCATTCTAAGAAAACTTTATTTACAATGAATTATTTTACAATGTTTAGTTATAACTTACTTTCTATTGTACATACATACATACATAGGAAATATATTATTTGCGAACTGCACAATAAATACCAATGTGGGCAAGCGCCGGGGCGCGGGTATCGCTCAATCATTCCTATTCTTATTCATCTAGCGGGTTAATCTAGGATAAACTGTGACGACAATAGGCACCTACGACCTCCATAATATCACAAATAATTTAGGGCAGGTAACTACGAACAAGCCTCTTCAGACGTTGAAACTGGCACCGTTTTTCAGTCTGGATACATGCAAAACTTTTACATAACCTATGTTGTACTTCTTCAAACGCGTCAACTACTGATTACGTTTGAGTTTAGTGTATTCAAGAACGTCACACATCGATTGACTGTACTTATAAGACAATTTCATTACACGGGTTCATTAACCGTATTACTTATCTAAAGAGGCGACTAATTTAATGGCAGTGAACGGTGAACAGATCTGATTAGACTTTTGTTTTCGTTTTTCCAAATTCTTCTATGTGGTCGTATTCTGAAAATCCAGGGTCGGAGTCGTAGTAGGCATAGTCGTAGCTGTTGTCTTCCTTGTTGTTGGCGGGCTGCGCGAAGTGCGGCGCGCGCGCGGAGGGGCGCGGCGCGGGCGCCGCCGGCCGCGGCTCGGGGCTGCGCTGCGTGGAGGAGCTCTCGTAGCTATTGGTGGTCGTCTGGTTGACCGGGGGCTCGCTGGGCCGAACGGTAGTGGTATAAGTCTGGAAGTAGTCGAAGAAGCGCTGAGAGCTCACCGTTTGCGGCCGGTAGGTGGTCGTGAACACCGGGTCGAAGGTAGTAGGAGGTACAGCGGTCGTCGTCGTCGTGGGAGCTGGTCGGAACGGCCTCGGGGCTGCCGTCTGAGCTGTAGGCTTGGGCGGTTTCTGCGTTTTTCCTTTTTGTCTTTGATCTTCCGGCAATCTGTTCCCGCTCGCGGCTATGTTGAGCGAGTGAGCTCCTGAGAGAAGTTCGCGCTCGTACTGCTCAGGCCGGTACTGGCCATCGTCTTCCCCGTCGGGCAGGCGGTATTGACCGTCGTCTTCCACGTTGTCGGGGAAATTGGCAGGTTGCACGTTAAAGCCGTTATTGGTGTTATATGCGACTGTGTTCAGGTTGTACGAGGGGTGCGCACGGGTGGTTGTGTGGGTTGTAGTAGGTGTTGTCGATGGGCTGTTGAATACATTTTGTTTGGCGTTGGATTGTTGGACAAAGTTGTTCTTTTCGGGCTCATAGGAGAAACTGTTATAACTTTTGAAGGCCGGTGTGCTCGCGCTGAAGCTACGAGAGGCGCCCGTGTTGTAATCAGCAGTAGCAGCCGTACCTCGGCCATTATTATTGTTTAAATTGGTTCGCACAAAATCTTGATCCTCGGGTATTTCAGTCACAACGCTATAGCTATTCTTTACTTTAAACGGCCTATTGTCGGTTTGAACTTTAATTCCCGGGGTGGATTGTGCATTATAATTGTATAATTCAACAAGACCTTTGCTTTCTTTTTTATTATTATAATATGGAGTGGACTGCGAGAATGGAGCCGGAGAGGGGTTATTTGAGAAGTATCTGTTCTGTTTCGGAGTTACACGGCTGACTTCGACGTACTCTTCTTTGTATTGAGGAGGGACGGTAGCCGGCGCAAAGGTTGTAGGATTCGCTTTGTTCTGTGGAACACGACGGTCAAAGTTTTGTTGTTGAGGTTCGGCGTACTGCTGTCGAGGGGTATTCGGCAAAGAGGGCGTGGGAGCCGGAGTAGAAGAGTAATATGGTCGTTTTCGTACGAGTTTTCTTTTTGGTTCGTATTGAACAGCGTTTTGATGTTTCGGTGGGGGGGGCGGGGCTGGGTCCGTGTAATGTGTGGTGGGGGTGGTGCGGGGACTGGTGGGTCTCCTGAAGGAGATGCGCTGCGGGGCGGGCGCGGGCGGCGCGGGGGGCGCGCGGGGCGTGGCGGAGGTAGCAGGGGCGGCGTCGTCGCGGCCGCGGTCGCGTTGGCCGCTAAAGAAGTCCGATGAGTGCGCGGTGCGGAGGTCCGAGGCAGGTGCTCCACCGCTCTGCGCCACCCGCCGGTCGCCGGTCTCGGCGCGCTGCAAACCGAATTCCGCTTCTTCCTCGCGGGCACCAGGAGTCGACAACTTCTTGGTGTCAAATCCTGTGAAACCACAATATTTTTTGGTTTATATTTGTTAATGTTAATAAACATCCGTGCCGGAAGCGTATTGCTTTGCCTAACTTTAATTTGCGCTTCTATTCCACATTGCCTCGTACATTTTATGAATTGGTTTTTAACGATACGGCCGCAGTTCTGCCAAGTGAATAGGAGATACTTCCTAGAAAAATCATTTGCGACATCGTGTAGGCAACGTTGAATAGATGCCCGGTACAAGCTTTTAACAGGCCAATTGTAACTGCACCGCGAAAGGTGGCCACTTGAGGCACACCACTTCGAAGTACATAAAGTACTCATCTAATCATTCTATAAGCATTATTGATAGTAAACCGTGCTTCCATTGTAAGCACACCATAAGTAACACAATGCAAGCGTTCGGCTGAAGCTTAGTTTTTTGCAATCCGTTACCAAATACGAAGTTAACGTGGACTGAGTTCGCGTTAACCTTTGAAGCGTCATGACGCAACCCCGGCCATTTCCATCGCGTCTCAATTAAGTTTTTTATGTTATAGAGGAGGCAAACGAGCACACAAGCCACCTGATGGTAAGCGGGATCTGAGAACCATAGACATTTCCATTCTCAAGACTAAAATCTTAAGACTGAAATCCCAAAACTGTGAATAAGTACGTTGCCAACCCTGAAAACCAAGATGAAAAATGCCTTTATGCTAGTAAGTTTTCCCGATGCCGGAACACAATAATGCGAAAACTGCTGCTTGGCGGTAGGTTAAAGGATAAGATAAGTAGCGATCCGAACGGACCCTGCACAAGGTCCTAACACCACTAAATATACAAACACCTTTTCAGGAAATCACTCGTACCAGTAGTACTTAAAAAAACAAATATAAAACAATCTTATGAATTATTAACAATTTTAAAGTAATTAAAAGCAATGGTTGTACTCCTCGGTCCACTGACTCGGCATAACGAATATCAGTGCAATTAATTCGATTCCGTATTTATTTACAACTTACATCTTATTAATGAGTTCGCATTGCCTCATCTCTATTTATTACGTGTTCAACATGTAGACCAGTCGCAAGGTCGATTGAATGTTTTTATTTAATGATATTAATGACTACGCATAATTATCATACATATAAATGGAGACGACCAACCAATATATATAATTTAGTTGCCGGAAAAGCATCACTCGCAAATGTTGATCTACTGATAGTTATTAAATAGCATCTCGGTGTTAATATGTATTTAGGTTTAACAGCAGAATATTTGTTACACTTTCAAGTAAGTAATAAATTAACAATAGGATTGCTGAAAACGTAAATGTCGCAACCTAAATATAAATTTAAAGCTGATTTTTCCACCTCCAGATAACGGTATCTAATAAATAAGTTTTGGCTCTAACGTTTTCTTTCAGATAACAGAAAATAAGAGTCATAACTTTACTGACTGATTCTCATTTAGCCGGGAATTTAAAAAAAACGGACCTAATTAAAAAAGTACTCAAATTGAGCTATGGCTTTGTAAATACAAAGCCATACTTAATACCATTTTAAACGATTTGTTTATTTTATTTTATCAAAAAAATATTTATTTTATTTAGCTGCAACTTTTTGAGCTAATTTTGAGTGAATAATTTTAGTAGAAACAGAAATGGTTTAGTTAGCAGCAAAGTTTGTGAATATTTTTTTATTACCTAAGTACAAACTTTCAATCAACCTCAACATTGACCGACATTATAGGTTGGCGTAGACATAACCGCTCGGCAATGTTCTGTATGCCGTTACTGTGCACTTGAGAGTTTAGTAATTACAAAGAACACTAAACGGCTCGAGTTGAGGCGGTCCCGTTCCGTTGTCGAGTGGTGATGTCTGCGCCAGCCATAAAACCCCAGAATTTAATGTTACACGATGAAGTTGTCAATAATCTTTATCCCTTTCACACTTGCGAATAGCTCTGTTAGTAGCGAAGCGCTCACCGGATCCGATCTTGTAGAGATCAAACTGACCGTCGTAGAGGTCGGCGGGGCAGGCGAGGGGGTCGTCATCGCCCCAGTCCGTGCAGGTCTGGGCCTCCTGGTGGAAGAGGGTGCCGGGAGGGCAGAAGAAACGGAAGTCACGGATGCCGCCGCCTGCGACACGGACGCACACGTGGAACGCCTTGCAGCCGGACTTGGCGTCGGCGTAGTAGGCGCCCAGAATGCGTCCTCGGCAGTTGAACCTCTCCGCTCCCCCTGAAGGCAGAAAATGAATGCATGCTACAAACACTTGCAGTTAGGGTATTGGTTAGTGATTTGACGGCGCGGTCACTTTGTTCCGGAATACCTTATGAACAATCAGCGATGAAACATGATTTTTAAATAAACTTTTGGATAACAGCGAGTGCCTTAGAGATATAGACACCCGGTTGCTATTAATAAAATATAGTTACAGTAATGCACATACTCGTATACTGATAAAAGTACGAGGGTTTTGTAACGACCCTTGTGTTGCAATGTTTTTTTTTTTAATTAGTACCACAACTATATTTATTAACACTTTAATCATATCTAATTCATTGGCGATAAGATTTTTTTTCAAAAGATCGATTTAAATAAAGGACGATGGGCATTTTGGTACCCGCCTAATAGCAATCATGGTGGTGTCGTTGAATAGGTCATACAAATAGGAACAGCAAATAGAGATATGCGCCCTGGCTATCTTCGCTCTACATGAAAAATCCCTTTCCATTGATATATACATTATATCCATTGGGGCAGAAACCACATTCCATACATTTTTTGCTCTTCGTCCTCGTTAAACGTGGCACACTATATACCTATTCATTATAATGTGCGAGTACATTAAATCTGTGGAACCTTTCGGTCATCCAAATCGGACGATGGCCTGAAAATACTCAGCAACAAATGGATATGAAACGTGGAAAAAGGTAAGCTTGCCTTTAAAACATAATTTAGCATACTGTTTCATTACAAAAATCGCGGAATGGTTTCTACAACCTAATTTTTTAGTCACTGTCTTGCACTTTTTAATAAGCTAACTTAACCTGAACTGAATAAGCAGAAAAACTTACTATTAGCGCTACAAAGGTTTTTTATAAATTACTATATGTGAGATCCTTTAATTGGTTCTGTATTTCTTAATCCTTTGCTCTATTCTGTAACTGCAACTGTTGGATTTCCTTTAATAAATAAATAAATAAATAAATAAATAAATACGTTGCTAAACGCACATTTAGTGTGGAATCACATCTATCAACACCTGTCTATAGAAAATGTCTGTTATTTATAAAGATGCGTACGCATGCGAAAGGAGAATAGATGCGTACGCATCTTCATACAAAGTAGCTACATATTTTCTATAGACAAAATGCGAATTGGTGCTGATAGATGTGATTCCACCCTTAGTCATTCACACTGACCTGGATAGTTTTAAAAAAGTGTACCTTGTTAAGGACTAAAATTAAGAAATAGTAACTTTAGTCAGGTGAGTCACGCAAAACAACTATTCTGCTATAAGATAAATGGACGACCATATTCCTAATGGGTGTGGGTTGAATCTGCTTCGTTTATTAAATTTGAGATACTCCTATTGGCGTATGAGGGGTATGTACTATGTAAATGCGATTTGTTAGATGGGTTCCGCGAACGCTTTTTTTCAATGCAGCGTTTTTTCGAGTCGAACTTTTCCGCGGTCGGTCATTTTTCTTGTCGTTTTTTTACTCGTAGCTTTATTCAGTGTCTCATTGTTCCGCAATCGCTTTATTTTCGCGTAGTTTATACCCGAAATCGGAACAATTATAAAATTTTGTGATAAATGGTGTCCACTATGATAATTCAAACCTATTTTTTTGCCGACATTCTACCTATATTGTTTCTGAGAGGCACCACGTTTGCACGCCGGATTTTGACCACTTCAGGCTCCATTATTTATTTACGCACTGGCGGACTTAATTCAATTTATAGATAGATTATCATTTGCCGGCATTAAAATAGTTTTCTATTATCATGGTGGACACCATTTATCACAAAATTTTATAATTGTTCCGATTTCGGGTATAAACTACGCGAAAATAAAGCGATTGCGGAACAATGAGACACTGAATAAAGCTACGAGTAAAAAGGCGACCAAGAAATGTTTCTGTTTCGGGAAAACACTAAGCGAAAATAAAGCGATTGCGGAACAATGAGACACTGAATAAAGCTACGAGTAAAAAAACGACAAGAAAAATGACCGATCGCGGAAAAATGCGACTCGGAAAAATGCTTTCGCGGAACCCATCTAACAAATCGTAAATGCATCCTTAATGAGGTACACTTTTTTTGATAACTACCTCCCGGAGAAAAGAAGTTGCAGTAAATAGAAGTATTGTAGTGTTGTCAATCCACGAAGTCCCGCCCCATTTCCTTATGTCAACTTATTAGGTGGGGCGGTACGGCGCACTTTGGTGTATTGGAAACATTAGAGAGCGCTGTCAACATTTAATAATCACATTAATCACAACTTTTGATTTTGGAGCTAAATATAAATGTTGAAGATACGTTTCTAAGATATATTATCTGCGAGAAGACTATAATTATATAATGTATTAATCACGTACCTATTTAATTATGTAAAATATTTTTATGTCCACAAAAGAAAGTATATAGTAAATGTAGGGGCTACGGTGGTCAGTTAATTGTGAAAATGGTAATTTGAAACCGCTGATATTTGAAAATATATTGCTTCGCCGCGCACCCACCCCGACGAAATGTGAAGCGCTGAATTAACATTGCTACACCCACTTATTACCATTGTTCTCACAAAATACGATACAAAGTGTCTACCAAGCATCTTCTAAATCAATGCAGTTTAAGTAAGTTTTAATATTATGTAATATACCATTGCAAAAATTCACCTGACATTTTCTAAAACAATTTACATTTTAGGTACTAAGAAATATCTTGAGCACTTAACTAATTAATATCACATTACACTTTACAAATCTAAACTTTGAACCGAATTAAAATGAAATAAGATAGTATTATGTTAATGGATTATATCATGCGAATGTTCTCGTAATGAAATGAAATGTCTGGTAGCTGTGGTAACCTCATCAGCCCGTGACCCGGGGGCACGGGAAGCACGATGCTCGCGATGCATTTTATTGCGTAATAAATATATAATTCAGATTTCCGGAGAAGGCAACTCTGGTCGTCTTCCGGCTAATTTGCTAGCGAAAACTTTTCCACAGCTACAGCTATTTCACGCGGTTTCACACCGAACCCACAAAAACTATGTTGCAACCACCCGCCTTATCACCGACATCTACATTAGACCTGACCTTTCTCAGACATTATATTTTTACAGTGGGATTAGATAATAAGAGACATTTCCTACCCAAAGAGTTAATGACTAATGACACTAACACGTTGTAAATTAAATGGTCAATGGAAACGTCCTTTTTTAATTATACAAATTAATGAAGCGACTAATTAGCAAAAGTATGAACCCAATTTACGCGTTTGGACGTTGTTAATAAATTTAATAATGACGAACTTTGGCGTCTACCGACGTGCCAATGACATGAGTATCCCTGTAGCGGTGGCTTACATAACACATCCAGTTACTGATTTTGTCATAAAATGCACTGACCAAGAGGTGAATCTGTGCGTTATTAACCGACTTTATACCTAAATATAATGTGTTTTGAGGCTTTTATGTTCGCGGGACTTAAACAAAGAGGCAGTTTTAAGTCTTTATAAGACATTTTGCGTTCATTTAAACTATATACCTATGTTGCACCCGGGCCGTGTCCTCATGGATGATTATCATTTTGGTTCATGGACACGAAAGCATTATGCAGGTGCCGATTTAATCAAGAAAATAAGTATTGGGAATGCAACAACACCTGTCAAAATGTTACCTTAATTGGAATCGTTTGGGATAAGCACATGGTATCGTACTTTGGTTTAGATGTGCCAGGTTAGCCGCGTACCGACATTATCTATTGTCTGCTCTAACACAACCGTGCGCAACCTAAATGACTACAACTCCGTTTCCAAGAACCCATTTAACGTATCAACACTTGCACTGACACGTCGCAAAAACGCCGTAAGTAGACCAGCGTAATGAGATGAGATTGCCTCACGTAAACTAGCATAATCCAGGTGAACGTTGAGAGGGTCCGGTGGAGGTTAATCCCATGCGTTGGAGGGGGGGCATAGCACGCGAGCGCTTGCGCAAGGCTTGCCGCAAGGTGCCGTAGCATCCTCGGCGAAAGGTCATCCGTACTGCATGCAAATACGCCATAGATTCACTTCGGATTGCTCAGGCCCTAAGATGATATGACATAACGCACTTTTTGATGGTCTTATATAACTTTATTGGATGTCGCACGTCTCTATTACCCTTAGGTATATAATGTACACAGCAATAACAAAGGTAGAAATCGAAGCCGGTAGGACGCCATTGTGTACGTATGCGGCGTGAAATGACACAAGTGTCGCAAGTACGATTTTCCGGTCTCTCGTGATGACTGTTTGGGCAATCCGTTGTTTGGTACAATGTGTATCAAACTGAAATTAGCAAGGCAAAGTAACTTGCAACACGTTGATGATAGAGATCTCTACAATTGACATTGTAATCGATGTGAAACGAATGCGCTGAGTGAAAACATTTTTTTTAACATTTAAGTGAATTGCTGAGTCGTATTATTATTGCTCATTTCATTTCATGCTGACTTACTTAGCTAAATTTAATTTATAATGTATTGAATTACATATGTGTAGAATAGCTTCTACAAGTTTAGTATCATCTGTTTCTTTTTTAACTGGATACAATTTAGTATGCGTTACCATTTATTTTGCATTTTTTCTCTAAGTAAACTTATATTTATAGATAGTAATATCGTAGTTTAAAAAGAATGTATGATGAGTTGGTTCGAGTTAGGTAGAGGTGTGTTCTGTGATGTAACGCATTGTTGTGATGAGTCAGCGGCGTGCGAGAGCCCGCTGGCCGGGTCATTCGTGATCAATCGTGACCGATAGACGAGCATTACTGTTATTTTTATTGTTTTACAAAACACATAACAATCCGCTATGGCTACATCATATAAGCTACATGCCATAGGTGCTAAGATTGATCAGCTACAAATGTTTAGCAACAGTTCAACATAGCAATAATTAGTTTATTAGCTAGTTGATGCCTGCATTGTTTGTTTTAAGTTATTCGCCTGAATGATCCGGATTTACTGCATCGATTAACTTTATATTATTATGATTAGATAGTTTATCGCCTTCAAATTATTTCAGTAACAATAGATAAGATAGGACGAATGAGAATAAACCTTTAGAAAAACCTTATTTGTTACTGAAAATCAAGAATCATCTAAATGAATTTATGGTCGTCAATAAACCCATCAATGCATTAACAAATTATGTTCACTCCAAATCGCATTAAAATTAAGCGTCTGACTGACCTTTTAATTATACCAGGTAATTAATCTTATAGCGAGTGACCTTGAGCATTCTCCATCCCTAACTCATCAGCATCACAGCACCTGACCTTTGAAATTTACATGGCATTAGTTTTTATATATTATGTTTAGATTCGGATCGGCCTTGAGCACCGAATGCTCCAGTTCGTAGCGTGGGAACGACACTTATGCAAATCCGGGGAATCGATTACTGCGGCGATGGCGATCGGAGAATGGAAAGTGCATAGGTTGCGCAAGCGCTGCGCCCGAGGATGCACACGCGCCTCTTTACGTAATTAACTATAAACATGCACTTTGCGACTAATGGTACTGTTATGAAATGTTTGGAACAGTTTAAGATATTGTATCATTTTAACTTTAAGTAATTCTTCTGAAATGGGTGTTTTGTAAATAAAAATAATCGGGTTACATTCTTAACTATACGTTGCGAATGTTTGATGACTCAATTGAACGGTAAAATCTTGATTATACCCAGTAAATGTAAGACGAATATACCCATTATATTAATATCTCGGATATTAAAGCTTGGACCCGGCTTTAATATCATGGAATGTTTATTAACTACAGCAATTTTGACCTTCTATCTTTCAAAAGGTGCATTTTAATTTTAATCAACTTCTATTAAAAATTCGATACTACTAATGAATTTCTTTAGTTGCATCGAATCTTCGACTATGTGCATAATAGCAAAAGTAAAAAGAACGCACTAATTTAATGCACGCAACCGAAAACTAAACACAGCGAATAATACATGATTACGATCCGGACATCCTGCACTGAAACTTTCCTGCGCACGCAACTATCATTGTTCCGAAACACAATGTAACGTCCATGGTACTTATATGAATACACACATGGCATATCTGAAAAAGAAAAACACTTTTTTTGTCACTGGTTCACTGTGGGCACAGACTTACCGAGAATGGGGAGCAGGGCGAGCACGATCCACAGCGGAGACATGTCGGCTCGGGCGTCGTGTAGGGACTGGCGGCGCGCGCGCCGGCCGTCGGCGCCCTCGAGGGGGGGCTGAAAGCTCGCCGCCCGCCCGCCACTGGCCGTTTACAATTAGGCGCCAATTCTTTACATTGCAACAAATTATTATATATATGATTTGTAGAAAACTGCAGGTTCTTTCGTTAGTTTTCTATGTAAAAATTAATAGTTAAATTGTGTATATGCGTATCTTAATTTCTTGCGAGGCATTTAATGAACCATGCAATATTGTTATTACACATTGCAAAGAAGATATAATATGTGATTTTTGATGGTTAATGATTGATTGAAATGTTTAAATATTGCCGCGTAACAAGATACCAAAGTTCGATTTAAAAGTTTCAAGCATTTACAACACGGTTCTTATCATAGATATACAGAGCAACATGGCACTATTTTGTGTTATTGTTGTCTCGTACCTATACAGCATTATTAGAATATATACATTTACGCAAAAGTTTTAAACTCAGAATACGGCTGCGGCCCGCCGGCCTCTGGACTCCTCTTCACTACTCGCACGTTTAATTGGCCTTCGTTACATCACACACACAGACACACACATCGACAACTCGGCAATTACATTATCCAAAAACCGTGTTAGCGATAATAACGAGGAAAACTATTCACACGGGTAGGTAAACAAATAGCTGTATACAAGTGATTAAATCGGGATTGTAGGTTTTATATGATTTTTACTTTTAGTGTAGGAGTTATTAAGGTTTTAATGATACGTACTCGCAAAGAACCTGAGGTATATCTCATATATCTGACTCAAATTGCTAAAATTTGTGATTCTAAAATTAATATTTATTATTTAATAACTTATAAATGAGCTTGATCCAAACATTCCAAGCCCTGAATCAACTTTTATTTTTCATTTTAACTGTTTGAAATGTGTCATAAAATTAGACGAGTAATGGGATTAATGCCAAGATAAGCAAACAATATTTTATTATTTATTTCTTATTTTACATTGCTACATTTCATCTGTAATGGTCGAACTGCATCAAATGGAGTCTATTTATAATATCGATCAAAACTGTTTAACTAAAACTTTGTCACATTGGGATTTATTTTTGACCATATATGTACCTAAGTAGTACTTATTTGTTGCACGATGTAAGTAGTACTTATTTGACGTTCGTACTTAACTACGCACACTTTTAAGTCAACATGCTCCCTTGGTCTGAAACGTTTTTTTTTTAGGACGATAAGGCAAACCTCAAACTCGTACGCTCTTATAAGTCTTAATGAATTTGCACTGTAAGTTGCCTTTTATCATTATTTTTTTAGTTTAATATTTACGAGTAGTTTAACAGAAGTACTTAGACAAAATAGAGCAATTTGTAACACGTAGCGCCTATAGATTATTAATGTATGTTTGCTATAATTCCGTCTTTTGTTATAGTATTTCCCGTGATATTTCCACAATTCGATACTCGTCATCTACCATAATATTATCAAAAGGATCTTTCCTTTGTATACTTGAAACAACTAAACTCAAAAACAAATGGACCGATTTTGATTTTTTTTTTACCAGGAGGCTATGTTTTTCTTTTCAACGCGGGCGGAGTCGCAGCTAACAGCTAGTTGATTGTTAACGCGAAAGTTTGTGTGTGTGTTAGTTTGTACTTCTTTCACGCTGCAACGGCCGGACGGAATTAGATGAAATTTGGAATGGAGAGAGCTTATACCCTGCATTAACACATAGGCTACTTATCATCTCGGACAATTTATCTAAACGCTCCCGAGGGAATAACGATAATCTACGCGGACGTAGTCGCAGGTAGAATCTAGCTATTTATAAATTATTTTAGTCAATAGGCCAAGGTGCCCTTTACAATTAATATAGAACATAACGCACGTTACATAACAAAACGTGGTGAAACACAATTGTACTAACTGGGCATGGCATGGTGGTAGTGGCGGTGTTATGTCAATATCCATGCTGTAATAACCTTTTGACAATTCTCGTAAACCTGCTGCAGCGTAGGATGCGCCCACGCTTCCGCAGATTCTAACGACCCACTGTTTGGTGCTAATCATCCTTTCATTCACCACAAAATCAACATAACTCACAATAAAATGCTGTTCTATTCTCAATCAAAACAGTGTGCTATTAAAAATCAACTCCGTACATCACCTCTAAGCATTGTGTCGTTTTTATGTGGGCGTTATACTCGTACATAGTGGCATAAGAAGCAACCATTGTTCACATGAGTCATTATCTTAAGATACAATCAATTAAAGGTCTTAATATTAAGACAAAGGAGTAATCAATTGATGTCTGATCATTAGAATTTAAATATCTATCTATCTATCTATCTATCTATCTATCTATCTGGCGAGGGGAGGCATGTTTACGTTGTACAGTCTACGATTACTATCTTAATTTAAGTTTTGCCAATTATCACGTTATTTGTGGGTAGGTAGAATTATTGACCTTAAAATTTTAACTAAAAATATTTAACACATCAAAGTAAAAACAGATAACATTTGGCAACGTTTTATTTATCTGGGTTACGTACGTTTTTGGAACAATATTGCTCGGCCAATAACAATTTTATGCTTTACTCAACTGGTAGAGAACGCCACTAGATATAAAGTTCACCTTTTTAACTTATTTATGTTCAGTCAAGATTAATAAATAAATGTAATAGAAAAAGTTTAAATTTCAAAGTAAAGGTAAGAACAGGAGTCAATTATATTATTATTGTACCTATTATAAGGTTACTACAATTACGAACACGACCTTCTCTTTAAAAATCGAGCTGTTACGAAAAGAATAGTAGAAAAATGATTTACCGTCAATTGTTTGTGTCCTTTATGTAACACACTATTTATTAGCGGGTACCGTTAACCTAATAGCAGTAACTAGTGGCAGTAAATCATCTTCATTAGTGGCGGGCGCGTTCCCATGGGGGTTGCCCAACCCCGGTGGTTCCGTGTGGCACGGGGCTATTCTTGCAAGGTCCGTATTAATAAATTAAGGGTCAAAAATTACTATTTTCTATGGATTGACGTTTGCTTAGACGTTTTATGGGACGAACATCGGATTATTAATGGATTATTAATATAGCCTTATGTGACATAACTTTGCGTGCGTCTTCTACGGGTATTAAATCGTCACTTAGTAATAATGCATTTTTCAGCAAAAAAATCAGTTTTTTTTACAGCGTAAACCAAAACCCTTATGAAGACAATAATATGTATATCCAAGACAGGAGACCAAGCTCATCTATAATATTAAGAAAATAGGATTCAAACTTTATATGTAACAATACTACTATTCAACTAACTAACTTATCTACTATGGACATGTTTCTGAAATAAATGATTTGATTTGACTTTAGCTAGTGCTAAAGTCGGGGTCGGAGGGGGTAGCCTAGATCCCCAGGTCCACCTCTATGACTGAGATAGTGGCGCTCAAATTAAAAGTACATGCACTAGAATGTATAAAAATACTTTGACGGGACAACTCTTTCTCGACGGTTAATAATTCGATACCATTATGAAGAAAGTTAGTGTAAGAGAATCACTTACCTGCGACGTTTTCTTTGTAATCTTAGACTTAAGATTGAAGCCTCAAGATTGAGGATGCAAATGTCTAATCGGTCTTAGTTCCCATTTAGCATCCGGTGGCCTGTGTGCTCGTTTGTCTCACCTATTGTTGTCATTGTCTTCGAGTCCTGTCCCGGAATAGCCCCCCGCCGGCACGACGCGCGATAATCTGTCGCACGTTCTCTAGCACTTCATTACTTTATTGCAGCTTTTATTTTGCAAAACGCTCTCCACGCGGCTTGCGGAACGGTTAAAGTGTTATTTGTTAAGCGGTATTTTAATTACTTATTCCGAAATTTCGTGTAGAAAGTCATGTCTTGTTTTAGTTCGTATTCAGTGTGTAATTTTAACGCCTTGTAACCGTAATCTGGAAAATAAAATAATATTGTTTTTTCGTCATTTCTGTTGCTTATTATAACACTAGCTTTTGCTTATGACTACATCTACGTAGACGTCGTTTATCGCTATTTTGACAGAAACTTTGTAATTCTTCCGGGTTAAAAATAGCCTTTATCTGTTTTAGTTCCCTTTTGCGTTAAATTTGCGTGAAAGAAGGAATAATTAAAGGTTACACTTTCGCATCTTTATTAATAAAAACCAGGAAGAGCATGCTCATTGTAGAGTTTCGAAGCCGTTAAGTACTAGAAATGCAAAAATCTATCTCACTATCTCAAAAAACAACAAGTATGAACTAGTTTTCTATTTAAAGTTATTTCGACGTCACGTCTTAGATGATTTTTAGTAGGTATAAACTTTACTGGCCCGTATCTCAAGAACCAATCAATTTTTTTTAGTCGTGATATTTTTAATTAAGCTGTTGCTTTCAATTAAGATATTTTTCAGATTTTTAGTATTTGTACTTTTGGCTTCAGTTGATTGACTTGAATCTAACAAAATTAGCAATTTAAAGCTTAATATTTCACAAACGGATGACTTAATCCAAAAAATGTGTTCAAACAATTCATACTTTACGAGTACGGAAGGAAACCTAAAAAAATCTTTTTGGAGATTACCATATTTTCGGCGTGACTAATATGTATATTCATACCAAATAACTGCTTTCTAGTACTAAGTCTCTGAACTAAGCTGCGAACGGACGGACGGACATGGCAAAACTATAAGACTTAGACGACGGAACCCTAAAAAAGATGTGATTTGATTTGATTCGACATAAAGTATAGTATATATCAAATCTCACGTGTACGATCGAAAGCGTGATTGAATTTGAACCATTGAAGCCCAGCAGGTCCGCGCCGGAACAATGATCCCGGCTAATGATCATAGCGCACGGGGTCAACTTTCCTGCGCCGCGCACCATCCATCAAACCTTCTCCAAGCGCATCAATCACGACATAACAGACCTTATGCCATCGACGTAAAGTTTCACATACGTCTAGACGTTTGTATGCGGTTAGCAAGTGCGGTGACAAAAATGAGTTCAAGTTTTCAATAGAAAACCACAAATAGAACTAGTAAATAAAATGCTAAGAATAATGCATGACGTGATGGCGAGGCGTAACCTATTTTTTGTGCAAGTCTTTTCACATCCTATTTTTAACTTCACCTAGTCTATTTAACTGATATATTTTTATGGGAACAGGGGCCTTATTCTACATTGTTTTTACCCCAGTTTTTATCGTATTATTTTAAACTTGGCTGCCATTACGGTGAATTTAATTAATTAAATATTGCTATCGTATCCTCAACGTAATAGTAACTCTAAAGTTACTATTACGTTGAGGATACGATAGCAATTAGTATAACGATAATGTAGAATAAGGCCTAGTGTATTGGGTATTGGGTTTTAAAAGCTTGAGATATCAGCTAATTATTTAAATTGAAATATTTAAACCAACCTGTAATAATCTCTACACTTTTGATTAGTTTAAGGCGAACCAAGATAACAATTGAAAAGAAAGTACTTAACACTTGACACGGCGTTTCTATTGACGCATAGATCGATAGCATCTCTCGATTCGATTGTTCATTGTGATCTATTGTTGCACTTGCGCCGCGATGACGTCGCGGGAAGTTGGTGTGCTCTTGGGAAACTACCACTTTTTTGTACGGACAGTGATTTTGCTTTTGAAGATACAATCGAAGGAAATCTTATAAAAAAATATAGAAGGAAGGGTAGGAGGAGGAGGAGAAGGAGGAAGGAAGGAGGAAGGAGGAAGGAAAAAGGAGGAAGGAGGAGGAGGATGAGGAGGAGGAAGAGGAGGAAGGAGGATGAGGAGGGTTTAGGGAAGGAGGAAAGGATTTATAAGGAAGGGGATCTTATAAAAGATGTCAAAAATTGACAATATAGGTACGGAAAGGAAATAGTCATTTTTTATGTTAATGAGAAGGCACACAAGCACTCAGGCCACCTGATGTTAAGTGGAATCTGAGACCCATAGACATTTGAATTCTCAAGACTATAATCCTAAGACAAATGTGTTGCCAACCCTGAGGACTAAGATGGAATACCTCTATGCTAGTAATTTCACCGGTTGCCTTATCCCCACACCGGAACACAACAATGCGAACACTGTTGCTTGGCGGGTGGTTAATGTATAAGATGGTGGTACCGATCCGGATGGACCCTGCACAAGGTCCTACCACCACTAATATAGGGTGATAAATGGTTATCCTCTAGTTTGTAGCTGTTATTTCAGACGATTGAATAAGCGAGGAGCCGGTATAACTGCACACGGAAAGGTTAAAACTTTAGCACAGGAGAGGACTAGATGAAAAGACGGAAACGAGACGCAAGTACATATTTAGTTTTAACTCTACTTGACCCTCTTTAGAACAATTTTTATAGGTACGCACATGTTCAGGGCTGGGATTCTACACGGTAATAACGATATCATATTTGACCTGTTTCCGTATTGTCAACGTTTTGATAACTCTTATGTCATTTACAATAATGGCGACTGTGACATAAACGATTCTAAAACACGTCAAACACGATATCGTTATAACGCAGTTGAATAGAGGCCCAGAAGTATTTACGAAGTTAATGTTTTGAAATCATATAATGAACGTGTTCAAACTATTTGCCACCAATACCAAGCTAGGATGGCACCAAGCCAGTATGTTAAGCAAGTAGTCGCTACTAGTGTCGCAATGAAGAAGCGCACAGCGCATCTGGCTAGATCTTTGCCACCCTAAGATAAGCAGTATCTCGAATTCAATGGCCAAAGCAGATTCAATCCTTTTCTGTTGGTAAGAAGTATGCATTTCCTAAAGGAATTTTGTCTGAGATACTGCATTTTGTGTTAGCAGGGCAGATAATGCTCAGGATACATTATCGTTTTAATTCGCCTTTGAAACGAGGCCTTTCTTCACATTATTTAAATGGTATTGCTTTGAAACCAATTTCTATAGTAACGAAGCCACAATCTTTACTATGAAATGAATTTGAGCTACTATATAATTTATAATTTCATAACGTAGTCCATCTTGCTACTATTCAATTCTGTGACCCATAGACATTTGCATTCTCAAAACTACAATCCCAATACCGCAATCCTAAGACCATAAATGCGTTACCAACCCTGAGGTCTAAGATGGAACGTCTCTTGTTATTTCACCGGTTGTCTTGCCCCCACACCAGAACACAATGCAAACACTGCTGCTTGGTGGTAGCGATTCGGACCTAACCTGTAAAAGGTCCCACTACAACTAAATTTCCGGTAATATAAAAAATCTCTGAAGGTAGGTAGTTTTTCTAAAAATATTTGAATTTTATTTACAGTAATTAAGTTAAACTTCCCACGGACAAATCGAGCAAATCTTAGTGGAGCGGATAAGTAATGAGACGTAACCCGTAGCGGTCCTAAAACGCTTTCATATTGCCGCCGTCTGCGCTCGCCCATCGGCGGATGTTACAAATGGCGCTCATTTGTTTAGTGAAGTAACACGTTACCTACATAATTATGTGTCAAATGTTTCGCCTTCATTTCACTGCAATAGAAGCCATAATACATTTTTGCTGGTAAACCGATAAAGTTACAGTTTAGTTTATTATCCGCATCGTGGTGGTATTGTTAGAGGATATTCAGGTACATTTAACGACGTTTTTAGCCTAGTTGGTAGTGACACTGCCTACGAAAGTAGTAGATGAGCACGTTCCTGAGTCTTGGATGTTTCCTATGCAATTTAAGTATTTTTTTATCTATGTATACTTATATGTTACTACTCTATCGCTGTCTAGTAATCTGCATTGTACAAGCTTAGAGCTTATATTTATTTCACTTCTTTCTACGTTACAGACCACACCACAACTGAAATGTGTTTAAGAAACTTACAATAACGCCTCCGCGCCCGTTGAACTCTTTTCTACGGCGCAGCGCCGCGCCGCTCTTCTCCGTTACGGCATTTTAGCGCAGCGATATTTACTTACAAACCTACGTCTATCCATGAAGTAGTGTTTCGGTGTAGCGTCATGTTTTAGCTAATTTATTAGTTTTATTCCTCAACTGTATTAACTTACATTTAGGTCTATACACTATTTATTTATAAATTACAATCTACTCTGACTACTTTTTTTCTTTTTTTTTAGAGAAAAGAAAATTCAAGATGTTTGGTAAAGATGCTGATTAAGTTAAGTGATTGTTAAAAGCAGTAATACTTAAGTTTAAGACTGTAATTAAATGTTGCCGTTTCTTATTTGTAACTTATTTGTCACATCAACAAAATTAGGGTCCTTTTTGTTCATACAGCGGTTAAGTCACGGCGAAAAAATGTCGTTCGTTGTATGTTCATCCCAATGACTCAATAAAATATGGTAAACGATGTTGAGGTCATGACTTCAGAGCATACTGTACCAACTTTTACACGAGCAGACTGTGGACAAGCTATGTGCAAAGACAGTATAGCTTATGCAGTTCAATAACGCGTTTAGGGTGCTGATGGGGCTGCCTCAGTTCTACAGCACGTCAGGTATGTTTACGGATGCAAGAGTGGACTGTTTTTACGTCACCATGTGAAAACACTGCACATCCGTGTGCACGGTGTGGGCCAGCTCCAACAGCATGTTGGCGACGTTCGCCCGAGGTTCGATTGTCAGTCTGTAAATCATTGTTTGGTTCATGTACAATACAATCCAAGTATAGCTTAGTTATGTTGCTCAGTGTACTGAGCAGATATCGTTACTAAGATTAGCTTAAATTTTTAATTTTCTTTTAACTCCGTTTTCGAAGACTATGACGCCCTTAATTGTGCAAGGCTTAAATTTCCAGTTATTTGTAAGTGTACTGCAATAAAACAATTAAATGCTCGTACGAGTATCTTTTTGTAGCCCGCAATCACAGCGCGGTGGCGGAAGTTATTATTTGAATCAATCATCTTTTTGTTTCGCTTGTGTAATGATTCATCGATGGAGGCATTCGATTCGATGACTAATGAATTAACGATCGAAATGCGCTGAAGATTAGAATAGGGTGTGTGGGCCAACGTTATGGACGTAATGACATTTATATTTTAATAGGCTGTAAAATCTGTATGTTGCCGTGTTACGTGGTCTTTCGAAGGTTCGGAAGACCAGATAACAGACGGAGGAAATTTGTAGAGGCACCTGACCTTCCGAAGGCTCGGAAGACCAGGTACGTAAAGAGGGTTGAGAGAGATAAAAGAGTTAAGTCAGGGTCAGGGTTATTTATTGAGCACTTGTTTAGCTTTACACAGAATTACCAGTATAAAATTTCTAACTAATTAAATAGGTCCCTAACAACACCAGGGAGATAGCAGAGAGTAGTTCTTTTCTGTGAAGTAGACGACTGAAGAGAGCTCCAGTGAACACCACTTGCGCAGTAGTGCGTAGCGATGGCAGCAACGCTCCTCTTAGTAGAAGTATAGTAGCAGTTAGGCCCGAGTAGAGGCCCGTGAGATCGAGTAACGGTCCCGGAGCAAGCAGGAACGAGATCGAGGTGTGGAGATAGAAGCTTCTTGAGGTGCGGGGAATGACTTGGCCCCGCACAAGGCCGATTTCTAACGTTTCAACTCGGAAACTGGAGAAAGAATGAATGGCTCTAGTCTGAGCCACCCTTTATATACCCTGGTGTTCTATATTTTTAATTTGGAAGTTCTAAATTTATAAAATTACAAAATTACACATGCCAGGAATTAATTCTATGGAAAACAATCATATTAACTCCATGTACAGTATAAAACCTAAGATATTGTCTCTGCCCGTTGTCAAGACAATGAAAATAACAATATTGTCAGTTGAAAGAAAATAAACAAAATGTACAAATAATCTGTTTTAAATGACGAAATATTCATAAAAGTAGCAAGAATCAAAAGGAAAAATGTAAGTAAACACTCTGGAAGCCCGCGACATCGCGGAGTTCATATATTCAAGAAGATATACGTCCCCAAAGTCAGTCGGTCAAGCTGTGAACGTTTTATATACTAAGTTAATTAACATATTTCAGGAATAATTCCATGACCAAACGAGTCCCAACAACCGTCAGGTGAACCGCGCCGGCAAGATGATCAAAAATGCGCAATAAGTTAATAATTTAAACCATGAATCTACAGAAAAACGGACACGGATCCAAGTATCGAAGGTACAATATTACATACATACATACATAAAGTCACGCCTTTATTCCCAGAGTGGGGTAGGCAGAGCTACAGAATTACGAACAACTCTTAAAAAACTTGTTGATAAGTCTGTAACCACATTTTGCACAATCAGGCTAAGATGTTTAAAAGTGTATTAGTGACAGGTTGCAAGCCCATCGCCTAACAGTACTACAAGCCCTTATTCCCTTAGTCGCCTCTTACGACATCCACGGGAAGACGTGGAGTGGCACTATTCTAACCCGGCAACCACACGGAACAATATTATATTATTATATTACAATGTTCATTTTATTAGTTTACATGGGTTGACAAGCGTCAAGCTGTATGCATTTAGTTGTATGTATGTATATATGTCAGTAGTCCAAAAGCATCAATCAATGCATGGAATTTAAATTAAAAATGTCTATGAAATATATAACGTATAATTATTTATTTATTTATCTACATTAAATTTAAAACATATTTTATAACATTGTATTGATTACTTAACAATTATACTCGTAAAGTAAAGGTGCGAACCAAGGATAAATATTTGTTTTTGCAAATGCGTTTTGTGAAAATATATTTTCTTATTTTTAAAGTCTGTCTAACATGATCTTTTACTTTATATCATCATCGAAAAGATGTATTTGGCAATTAATTAAAGCGCCCCGTGCGCGTATTTAGTATTGAAATTTGATAGCAAGTTCACATTGACGTTAACTTTCGTACCATCATCAGAACACGTTTTCGAATACTAAAGGCTACTTGTAAACGTTTGATTGAAATGTTCGTGCTCAAGCTGAACACTTTGTATCGAACGACTGTATTACAAAGTTTATGGAGACAAAACACAAAACGATTATAAATCTGCTGTATTCATACTTACTCTAAAAAAATTAAGCGTGTTTTTTTTGGTTAATATGCGTCAATTACACACAAGAAACCGTTATCTGGTTAGCCCATCAATTCCGACACATGCGAACATCAAAACCGCAATTTGCCATAACCGCCAAAAACGCTCAATTTACTAAATTGCAAAACAAACATCTACTGAGAACTAGTTTCATGGAATGGAGTGTAAGTATGATAACTGACGGCAATTACACAAACGAGGGGATTAGCTGACGAAAGATGCGCGTACGTCGCATGCCGCGCTATTAATGGCGAGATGAGCGCGGCTCGGCCGACGCAGTAGGTAAAAATGATTTAGTATTATAACCTGAACACTATTAAGTTTCGCCATGTCCGTCCGTCGGTCCGTCCGTCCGCAGCCTAGCGCAGAGACTCTTAGTACTATATAGCTGTAATTTGGCATGAATGTACATAATAGTCAAGCCAACAAAGTGGTACCTACAACAATATGTAAAAAAAGTTTTTACGTTAATTCTCAGGTGCGTAGTGTCGTGAATAAATCTTTCTTTCTCCGTATTAAAAGTATTAATACTAAACATAAAACCATTAGGATTTATCATCTCTCAAAAAATACTTGTTTATTATCCACTAAAACAATGGAGGTGTGTGAAAATAACAGTAATCCGTACTATCAAACAATGCAACCAGAAACATAATAAAAGCTGATTGTGTAAAGAAATATTTATGTTTTACGATCATTTTACGTGTTTTAGTTGAGCAGTAAATGTCCCAAGGGATAGTTACGCCATGCCGCGTGATGTCGCATTAATTAACATCAAATTTATAGGAGATTGCATACAAAATCTAAAATTTGTTTATTTTATTTTATTATGTGTGGATTCAAATGTAACAATAAATTTAAATATATACCACTTTGAATAATCATTATTAACCAATAAAGTACGCGATTAGTGCGCCATTTATGCTTTATAAATACTTTTGGAGATACGATGTTAGGGATTCATAACCTCAGTGTACCTTTATTAGGGAGGCTGAGTGTTGCTTAGGTTCTAATACCACTTTATATAAAGATGACATCTAGACAGATCAATTTCTTGACTTGAAACTCCCGTATTCCACAACTTTCATGGTTAGAATTATTGTATAACGTGATTCACCACAAGAAACTTTTACATGGGGTTCTGGGGTCTTTAAATTAGAATGTTTTTTTTTCGTAATAAATACTATTCTGACAGTTATAAACCAATATGGAACGCCAGGCGTCTCTGTTAGCCACGAATCCAGCCACCTAAGTCTCGCTCGGCATGATTGCGCACTTCGCAGCAGCGATGCGTACGCGCCGGTTGCCTCACGTCTCACGTGGCATCGCGGGTCATCGCCGCGCCGCGCCGGGTCAGCCGCGCACCCGATAACAGTGCGCTATGGAGATAACCCTGATTTCGGAGATTTCGACCATAAAAAGAGTCATTGTAAGTCTGGGTACGACTGGCTACTTAGTATACTAATTGGTTTCAAAGTTTTAGAAAGAAAAAAACATTTTACAGTAGGTAGTAGAATAAAATAAAAATAAAACATTCAAAATAATGATAATAACACGGCATTCCTAGTACAACACAAGTTTAATCGTTTTTTTCAGAAGTACTTCGATTGGTGGCAACGTGTATTGCTATCACGTAATGACTTATGAATCTTGATATCGAGTAGGTATAATTCTTCGACAGCATCGCTCGTCTGTGTTATTCTTTGCTTCAGTGTACGAGTATAACTATGCCAAAATACAGCTTTGTAGTACCAAGAGTCTTTGAAATTACCTGCGGACAAACGGACAGACAGGCATTGCAAAACTATAAGGGTTCCTTATTGACTACGGAATGAGCAATGACCAACGCCACGGATAAAATAAACGTTACTACGTAACCAACGCCTTTAACGGAAAGGGTTGCGTTCTTACCAAGCAAAAGGAAGTCTTTAGGGATGCCATTATTTTACTAAAACCCATAAAAGATTCAACTAATCATATAAGGGAGCGACTACACCAGAGCGTAAAGTACGGTGACATTGCGTAAATAAAAGAATGGGTCATACTAATTACATGGCGTCAATTTTGACGGACCGTAATTTACGCAGCGTTTAGCTCGGGTGTGGTCTCTCCCTAACACAACTACATAAATGTACTATTATTAAAGGCAGTATAATAAACTAATGCTTTAATGGCTAAACCTCTGTTTCATTACCGTTTCGTAACTTACAGAAGCTACTAAACATTAATTGAACATCGTTGGACTAATTGTTTTTTATTATTATTGATAGTGCTGCTGGCGGTATTGCGGCTCCAACAAACGGCGGATTGGGTTGACTGGGCTTCAGCTTTGACGTAAGGTCCCGATGTATCATCATGATAACCGTAATATGGAGAGATAGAGTGATAGGTATGTTGGGCACAGCCTCGGACTACTTTCGTCATTTGGAAGATGACCAAAACGTTATTTGACCGTTAAAGTGCGTCGACTCGTGTTTACATGCTGGATTGACAGACTAGCAACATCTTTTTATTAGCTAAGTTATTAATACTATGACCCCAAAAGTAACATCCAACGTAAAAGCGCTGAGATATCCTTCATGCGCAGCAAAATCGCTTGGAACTTAGAACTATGGGTGTGAGGACATATTTACAATACACATAAATGGACAGAAGCTCTATTCCACTCGAAAAACTATATTGCTCTTGATATTTGTCAAAGTAGTATCAAGTAAATAAGAGATATCCTAACGTTGACAATGCGATAAAATTTTAAAAGCAATATGGTTTTAGGTTTTACATGGCACATTAGATATTATTCTTAAATAATAATATTCCACATTTTGCACAATCAGGCCAGGAAGTTTACTAGAGTATTAGTGACAGGTTGCAAGCCCATCGCCTAGAAGTACTACAAGCCTTTATTCCCTTAGTCGCCTCTTACGATATCCATGGGTAGCCTTGTCTTTCCGTGGATGTCGTAAGAGGCGACTAAGGGAATAAAGGCTAACAATAAAGGCGATTAAGTGGCACTATTCTAACCCGGCAACCACACAGGGGATTATAAACAAGTCTTTTTAGAGTTGTTGGTATTTCTGTAGCTCTGCCTACCCCACTCGCTGGGAATGAAGGCGTGATGTTATGTATGTAGTAATATCCCCAGGTATTATTCTTTTAAATAAAAACATTGAGCTTGTCAATAAGTTTACCGTTGATTGTCCGGTCAATACTTATGCTGGAAGGATTATATTTTATCTCCGGTTTTCAAAAACGGTTTCCATTTTTTTATGTAATCCTCTTTTACGTTGAATGTTACATAAACAGTACGAACATCCATAAGGTTGAAATTCCAAAAAAATCAAGATCGTACACCTAGTTATTATATGAAACTAATATTAATAATACATTTTATCGCATCCTCTTCGCGCTTTGGTATTGTTACTACGTGTTAAACTCATCCAGTGCCAAACTACCTGATTTCAATATAAAATGAAACCAAAGTTAAATCTATCGGCACGGAATGACCTAAAGCCGACTGTAGCGACCTCGCGGTGACCTTTAGGATGCGCACGCGCATTCCAATCACCGAAGATTTCCCAAGCTCATCCATTGTTTGATGTACCAATATAAAAGGAAGTTATTTACAACATTAGTTTTCTCACAAATTAATTTGAAGATTCAATCATTCATTACAATGTTCAGATAGTGGACATGTATAGTATAATAATTTGCTTATGTTTGAATATTAATCTGTCTATGTATGAATCAATTCAATTTATTTATTGGTAAATATATATGGATCATGGGCACTTTTGTATGGAATTGGGTGTAGAACCAACAAAATTGAAACCTATATCAATAAGGAATGAGGTAAAACATCATTTCTTACCATTGCCGCAAATACCTAGCTCACCGGAGAACAAAAATATGGGAATTTGAATCCAAGATTATAGTCCATTATGCCTTGGATAATTAAATATTATGACGGATAATTATAGAATTGGGTGAAGGTATTTGATATAGACTTAAAAAGATTTAAAACTGTGGTGTTTTTTTTTTACAAAAAGCAAGTTTTAAAAATCTAACTGCTAATTGGATAATGTCATCAATATAGTGTTAGTTATATCGTATTAGGTAGGTGTCTACTTATTCTATCTACGAATACAATAAACGCTACGTTTACACACTGGGGTTTAATCTATTTTCTTAAAATTTGATATAATTATACTCTAAGTTTTTTTTTTATGTTAAGGAGAAGTCACATGAGCACTCAGGCCACCTGATGGTAAGTGGAATCTGAGACCCATAGACATTTGAATTCTCAAGACTATAATCCTAAGACCTCAAATGTGTTGCCAACCCTGAGGACTAAGGTGGAATGCCTCTATGCTAGTAATTTCACCGAATGTCTTATCCCCACACCGGAACACAACAATGCGATAACTGTTGCTTGGCGGGTGGTTAATGGATAAGATGGTGGTAGCGATCCGGACCCTGCACAGGGTCCTACCACCACTAAAAGGTCACTATCACAAATGTATATACCTACTTTCTGAAGTTATACTGATAAACGAATTTTACGCGGACGCAGTCGCGGGCAAAAGCTAGTTAATAATATTCGTGTAGATGATAAAGTGGGACCTGGGGGGTTATCATGAGCTGGCTTTGCAGTTCTGTTTACGCTCAGAGAAAAGGACAGAGCTATATAACCGCCATAGCTCTGTCCTTTACGCTGACCGTAAAATGAACTGCAAAGCTAGCTCATGATAACCCCCCTGAGATTTATACCTACGTACTGTTTAATATAAACTGCAATTTATTCATTGGCTTTGTGTATTTTGTTTACGTTGGGATGTGAACATAAGGCTAATCATTATCTAAGTTTAACACAAATGTTCGAACTATGGGAAAATAAACCCTCACTAGGTTTAGCACAGTTTTTAGGGTTCCGTAGCCAAATGGCAAAAAAGGAAACCCTTATAGATTCGTCGTTCCTGTCTGTCTGTCCGTCCGTAAGTCACAGTCACTTTTTTCCGAAACTATAAGAAATACACTGTTGTAACTTGGTAAGTAGATGTATTCTGTGAACCGCATTAAGATTTTCACACAAAAATAGAAAAAAAAACATAAATTTTGGGGGTTCCCCATACTTAGAACTGAAACTCAAAAAATTTTTTTCATTAAACCCATACGTGTGGGGTATCTATGGATAGGTCTTCAAAAATGACATTGAGGTTACTAACATAATTTTTTTTAAACTGAACAGTTTGCGCGAGAGACACTTCCAGAGTGTTGAAATGTGTGTCCCCTCCCCTGTAACTTCTAAAATAAGAGAATGATAGAACTAAAAAAAATATATGATGTACATTACCATGCACACCGAAAATTGGTTTGAACGAGATCTAGTAAGTAGTTTTTTTTTAATACGTCATAAAAACATTGATCAAAGCTACAACGAACTTTTATATCATGTTACGAGGGCTGCCTTTTAAGTTGTGTCGTTTGAAATAAGTATAGACAATCTAATAGATTATTACCATTTATTGTTTTTCAAAGAATTCGCCGCGATATTTAATACACTTTTGCATGCGTTCAAACCAGTTTTTAAAACATTTATTCCACTCCGAAGTGGGGGTAGTCAAAATGGCCGATTTGTATGCGTCAACAGCTTCTTCGGGTGAGCTGAAACGTTGACCACGAAGACTTTGCTTAATTTTGGGGAACGTAAAAAAATCGTTAGGGCTTAAGTCAGGACTGTAAGGCGGGTGATCTAAAATTTCCACGTTTTGGGTGTTCAAAAACATCTTTGTCTGGCGGGCGGTGTGCGAACTTGCATTGTCATGGTGCAGTATCATACGACGTTCCGAGTTGTTTTTTCGAAATTCGGTGATGACTTGTGGCAAACAAACAGTGGTATACCAGTCGGCGGTAACCGTCTTGCGATCTTCTAGTACAATAGTGGCGACGTGACCACCCTTTGCCACAAACGAGGCAACCATTTTTTTTGAAGTGCTCCGAGAGCGTATGACTTTGGTCGGTTTTGGCTCGTCCTGGAAGACCCAGACAGTTGACTGCTGTTTTGAATCTGGATCGTAAGCATATATCCAAGACTCGTCACCACTAACCACATCATAAACATGTTTTGACTCTCCTCGGCTGAATCGCTTCAGAGTTTTGCGACACCAACTTACACGGGCTGTTTTTTGGTCGTCGCTAAGCAAATGTGGTATCCAACGAGAGATCAACTTTTTTACAACAAGTTCTTCGTGCAGGATTTTTTGGACAGTGGTCCCTGAAATGCCCACGGATGCCTCTATTTCACGGTATGTCACATGACGATCTTCGAGTATTAGCTGCCGCACGGCTTCGATATTCTCTTGCGTCATGGCGGTTTTTGGACGACCTTCACGAAGCTTATCACTGAGGCTAGAGTGCCCACGTAAAAATTCTAAGTACCAGCGTTCTACAGTCCTAAGACACGGTGCTGCATCACCAAACACAGATGTGATCTCCTCAAAGCACTGAAGTCGCGATAATCCCCTTTTAAAGTTGTAGAAAATTACCGCACGCAAATTTTCCTTAGACATTTCCATTTTTACAACCGACTTGTCACCTTTGAATAGACGCTGTAATAAAACTATTCGACCAATTTGAAAACATTCTTTTGTTTTCGAGTTCTAAATTCAAAAGGATGAAAATGCCATATGTTTTTTTTTAAATAATCGCGGGAGGTTGGCAAACGACACAACTTAAAAGGCAGCCCTCGTACTTGCTGCTACGGAACCCTTCATGGGCGAGTCCGACTCGCACTTGGCCGCTTTTTTTTTGTAAGATTGTATCTTATCCGATATTAGCCAATACATTAAAAAAAAAATCTTAGCCAACAACCATGTAATTTATGGTTTTGGCGTTAACTTTAAGAGTGGATCAAGAATTTTAGTGCTGTGAATGTGTGAGTAATAATAACAGGTTTATTTCAACATTTAATTTTATGCGGGTTTTATCCCAATTAGTTTTAGTTCATCTTGTTTTGATGTCATGATTATATTATTGATGTTAGTTGCTCTTACTATCAAGAAAAAGAGGTGTCATTGACGTCATCAAGTTGATTACAGTATAGAAGTAATATGAGCTAAGCTAATACATTGTACAATACAGGCACTGAACCTGTATTTGTGAAGGTCCAGTCCGGTTTTGTGGCGGTTGATGCTATTAACATAATAATGAAATAAAAAAAAACTAGATTTTATTTAACCACAATGTTGGCGTGACTAATAGAACATTCATGACAAATCACAGCTTTCTAGTACTAAGAGTCTCTGAGCTAGGCTGCGGACGGCCGGACGGACGGACGGACATGGCGAAACTATAAGGGTTCCTAGTTTGACTACAGAACCCTAAAAATGGGTGGATTAACTTTTGGTTAACTTTTGTGAGTCCGCCTGTGTCATTTTTTACATACAGATGAAAGTTAAAGATGTTTAGTAAGTCTACCCGCGCTTACGAGTAGAAGCTCCGCTAGAAGAATAAACAGGAAGTTATTAAATAAACAAAATACTTATTATATCAAATAATCTTAATCTGGAATGATATAAAACTATAAATACATATAAAGTAACAAATTTATTTCGAGTAGTTCGGCACAACAACGTGTCAGAACTCGTGAATTAATAAAACAGAAATAAATAACAATATAGGTACACTATCTTTTCAGATCTAACTGACACAATACTGATCAATAAATACCTACTGATGTTCAAGCTTAAAATTACGATTCTTCTTTTTTGATGCAATTGGTTATGTAATTCAGGAGCAATATATTTTAAGGAAATAAATATAACATACGAACGGTATCACTATTAATAGTACAGATGGGGACGTGTCACCCTCTCACAATAATTATCAGCAACGGTTCCTAAAGATTTCTGCGCTCAAAAAACTTAATAGGTCTCTGAACTGTAGAATACATTGTAATTGTATCTTATCCTTGGACTATTTAAAACTAAGGTTAAAACAAAACAAGTAGGTAGCCTGTAGACTGGGCATTAATACATTAATACATCTTAACATCTTAGTTCGTCTAGGCAGTGTTAGTTTCCCACACTGCACTAATTATAGTCAGTAATTAGGCGTGCCATTAATCATCAGCGAAGAGAATCGCTACATCCGGCCCGTAAGCAGGGACCGGAAAACCCCTTCATTTGATTAACCCTATCGATAGGGTAAGCCTATCATTTGGCTACCCAATCGATGTGGTTACCCTATGATTGTGTTACCTTAACGTTAGGGGAACCCCTTTGAACTAGTTAACCACTTCCATAGAGCTTACCAATTTCATTAGGGTTTCGGTAGTCTAATATTGAAGCGCTTAGCATTAACTGGGTTTTACCCCATTGATCGCCTCTCTCTTTTTTGCGCATTTGGGCGATTTCTGTCTAGCCTGACGTTACTTGCCTACTTTATTTAAGTTCGTGTCGGGACGGGATTGAGATGATAATGTTGTTTAATAATTCTTGGTTCATGTTCCCGCCGGAATAATAAAGACGTTTGGCTGCGTGACGGATGGCTGCTTGTGCAAGTACCTACTGCAAAAAGTGCAAGCTATTTTATTATTATAAGTGTACGCGAGAGCTGGTTAACTTTTAAATAATAAATTTTGTTTGATTTGAAAGTATTTTTAACATGGAAACGTACCAGGACGATTCTCAAGAAGAACTAAAAAAATATATCAAGCAAGCTTTAAAACGTAAATACCTATTTAATGTCTTGTTAATTTGAACGTTAGGTAAATAATTACATTTTTGATCATTTCCGTCCGTCCGCAGCCTAGCTCAGAGACTCTTAGTACTGGAAAGCTGTAATTTGGCATGAATATACATATTAGTCACGTCAGCAAAGTGGTGAAATAAAATCTTATAAGAATTTTTTTTTTTGGTGTACTTACCTCCCCCTACACGTAACGTGGGGATGATTTTTTATTTTTCGTCTACCCTATAGTGTGGCATGTTGTTGGGTAGGTCTTTCAAAAATATTGTGGGTTTGTGAAAACAGTTTTTCGATTAAGGGATCTGTTTATGAAATTTTAAGCTTTAATGCGCTAATTTTTGTTAGAGTCAAGTGTCACCCCCCCCCCCCGCCCCTACAGCCAAAACTACAAATAATAAAAATCTAAAAAAATCGTGAATGAAAGCGCATATAACGAATTTTTGAGGAAAACTATCACCACTAAGTAGACATGATTGGTTCTTGAGATACAGGCGACTAAAGTATTTATTCCTACGAAAATTAGCTAAGACGGCACCAAATAACTTTAAATAGTAAAATAGTTCATACTTGTTGTTTTTAGAGATAGTTTTTGGTGTTTGTAGTATTTGGCTAGTTCTACAAATTAAGGAATTTTGGTTGGCTCAGGTCGTAAATGAATATTTTATTGATGCATGTGTTACGTGACAAAATTAAATAAAGGTTTACATTGGTATCTAATTGGACGTTTAAAATTATCCGTCTCAAACAAATATTTTTACGTCAAATTTATTTAAAAGTACTCAAAAATATCACTTTCCTGTTGGGCGACATTCCTAAATCCAATATGTAAATCCACGTAATAAGGTTAAAAAAGCAGTTTCCTAACAAAATGTTGTTTTAATATAATAATCAAATGTATATGTTACCCAGAAAAGGTTAAAAGTTTTTACAGTTCCATTTTTTCTCCGAGTTTTTGTTGACTTAACAAAGGCGACACGTATTTAGTATCACTTCCCTGGCACCCAAAACTTCGTTAAAATCAACTTGAAATTGAATAGTATGTAACGTTGCCGCTAGGGCGATAGAAAGAGAGAGGTAAAGACAACATAGAAACGGCTTTGTTTTGTTTCACCCGATCAACGGTTAGTAGTGCCAGAGTGATTAGTGTGGACTGCCGCGTTCGGGTCAGACAAATTCTCACCCACATGGTACGTAATTAAATATTAATCTTTCAAGTATTACTTAATTTTTATACATTGCTAATATTTCTGTAATTGCACGGAAGATTGGTGGATATTATTTTGGAATATAATAAAGCCATCGTCAAGATTTAAGGGAAAATCTTTTAAAATATCACTTCCCTGTCTATCACTTCCCTGGAAATACATACACAGGGAAGTGAGAGCACCCCAGGGAAGTGATAAAAACATGTGTTATGGCTGTTAATTGTAAAAGAAACAACATCACGGTGTCGTTTTATAATAATTATTTTGGTATTCCCCGGTTTTACTGTGATTTTCATTAAGTATTTAATTGTTGGCTGTTTTATTTATATTAAATTTGGGAATAATTAGAAGAGGCAATGAATTCGATTCCCGGTATGGGTAAATATTTGTGTGATGAGCGCAAAAATTTGTTCCTGAGTCATGGATGTTTTCTACATATTTAATGTATGTTTTTATCGGTGCCTATTGCACGTAGTACAAGCCTAGAACTTGGTTTGAGATTGTCCCGTGATATTTATTTATTTACTTTATTTTATTTAAGAGCTGTAATAATCTAACGTTTTTTTACAGAAGCGAAATGGGTAAACCCAAAATCAAATCGCAGAAATATTAAGAAAAAAAGAGAAAATGAGAGAAAATGTTATGCTAAAATTAAAAAAGATCCGGAAAAATTGGCCGCGTATAAAGAAAAGGACAAACAAGAATAAGAGTTTAGTTTGAATAATATTTTATGTTAACTGTCTTAAGTGGAGGATGATTATTTGGTTGCATATTTCTGTACCATCCTGTCTTAAGTGGTTGTTACATTTTGTAGTAGGTAGTCAGGAAAAAAGTAGATTATTTATTGTCTTGAGAAAATTAATGTTATCTTATTTTTTCAAAAAAAATATTTTTTTTTTAATTTTAATCGTCTTAAGATGGTTATTATTTGGTTGCATATTTCTGTGACATCCAGAGTAAAGTGATTGTTATTTTTGCAGTAGTCGGGAAAAAAGTTCATTATTTTTTGTCTTGCGAAGATTGATGCTATCCAATAAAGGAATATTACATTTCATGTTAATTGTCTCAAGTAGATGATGATTATTTACGATTAGTTGCATATTTTTGTGACATTCAAAATTAAGTGGGTGTTACTTTTTGTGGGAGTCAGGAAAAAGTTGATTATTTTTTGTCTTGAGTAATTTGATGTTGTTTTAAACTATTTTTTTCATAAAGAAAAGTTAACATTCATCAGGGTTTTTATTTCTATATACCTAAAGATTCATTCCCTTGCCTATTTTATCACTTCCCTGGTGAGTATTATGGTATACATTAAGATTTTTCTTTACATATAAATTGTTCAGGGAAGTGACTATAAAACCTTTTTTTCCTAAAAACTGGAATTCACAGCATATAGTTGTACTATATGCTGTGAATTCCAGTTTTTAGGAAAAAAAGGTTTTATAGTCACTTCCCTGTATATACTCTCATTTCCCTGTCCTCCGTAAACTAAAAAATGCCTATAACTTTTAAATAATTGAATATTTTGACTGACCCTTTCAATTCTAGAATACTCTAGCATATTTGATTATAATAGAAAACTTTGAAGTCATAAACATCAAAAAACACGAAGGGCCAAAAATTGTTAAATTTTATTCCCTTCCCAGTAGAACTAGCCATTTATAAGCGGCGTCGGAACCCTACCTGAGCATGGTCCGACATGCTCTTGCCCGGTTTTTTTAAAACATTGGTTTAATAATGGACTGCTGAATGGATGCACTTTAAAAAATTGTACTTAAGTAAATAATGATTTACACTGTATAAATATATAAGTAAATAAGTACCTACCTAAATAATTTTGATCTCAACAATAGTTTCATTAAATAATTAACCTTCTACATTACAATATAATTTTGATCACAGCTAGTTTCATTTAATAATAATTAACCTTATATATAACAATAGGTAAACTGTAAAAATATGAAAAATAAATAAATCATTTTGATCATCAACAGTCTCATTAAACAATTGACCTTATATTGAACAATTAGTACATAATTACACTAAAATATGTACTTAACTATAAACCAGTCTCATTAAATAATCGACCTTATATATGGAACAATTTGTGAATAATGGCTTGCTTACACTTTAAAAACGTAAGTAAATTATTTAGATCGCAGTGATGGTTTAATTAACCCTATACTCGTATAATATAACAATAGGTAAATAGTGATTTACAGCGTACAAAATGTATGTAAATCATTTTGATTTCCTCAACAGTCTCAAAAAGAACAAAGGCTAAATAATGGTTAACATTTGACTCTAACAAAAATTAGCGCTTATAAGCTGAATATTTCATAAACGGATCACTTAATCGGAAAACTGTTTTTACAAACCAGCAATATTTTTGAAAGACCTATCCAACGACACTCCACACTATGGGGTAGACGAGAAAAAAAAATCATCCCCACGTTACGTGTAGGAGAGGTACCTACACTAAAAAAAATGTTTTTCAAGATTGTATTTTACCACTTTGTTGGCGTGACTAATATGTACATTCATGCCAAATTACAGCTTTCTAGTATAAAGAGTATCTGAGCTAGGCTGCGGACGGACGGACGGACGGACGGACATGGTGAAACTATAAGGGTTCCTAGTTTGACTACGGAACCCTAAAAGCTACTTCTCATTTTACAAATATTTAATATTTATTAATATTAACCGTGTTTATAGCACGACACAATTAATAATGCGCGCATGGAAGCGCTTACACCGTTGATAGAGAGTCTATTATTGCATAATCCGCGCGCCATATTAATTGCGCCCACCTATAACATCGTAATTTGCCTGCGCAAAGCAAGCTTTCCATTTTGTTTTCTTTGAAAATTCGTCGGCGAAACTTTTTAACTGACGATTTTATTTAAAAAATATCTAATATTTCAGATGGAACTAAGAACTTAGCTAACTACGTAGGTAGTATACAATTTATTTAATCGACCCTGATCACTCATTTCTGAAAGTAAACAAACACTTTACGCCAAAATCCACCAAAGTCAGTTGAACCTACAGCTTTAAAAAAAAACAAGTTCAAAGCAAATGCCAAACAAAACAATGTACATTTTGTGGGAACGATAATTAGGTTCACTATTGTTTGACGTAGCGAACAGTGCGACTCTATGACAAAGCCTCGGCCGCCTTCGGCACATTTCGGCTCGCTCACCTCGCCGTCTCGCATGCGCTACTCACCTGCCGCCGCTACCCATTCAATTGTTAGGTAGTGCAATAATAAGTCGAAACACTTGCGCATAGAGATTAAAAAAGCTTGAAACCGTTCGATTAAGTTTAAAAAGGGTAACAGATGATAGGGTATTGGGAATGGGTTAGCGCTTAGTCGAATTAATTGTATCGCTTGGTTGCCCTTTCATTGGACTATGTCAACGATAGGCTTAGCTCATCCTTGGGGTTTGTAAAAACAAGTCTATCAAATACCCTATCGAAAACCCCTTTAATGCTAAGCGGTTCCGGTCCCTGCCCGTAAGGCGTGCTATGCACTGTCCAGCAGCGAAAAAGTAACTCACATTATGGATCATAGGCATTTAAAAGGAGAATCATGCTACAAACATGGCCAATTACCTGTAAAAAAAATACACCAATATCGCCAGCCAGCAAGAAGATCTTATTTTACGAATCTCATTATTCCAAATTTAATTTATATAAGTTAAAGGGCAAGTTGTTACGTTTTATTTAAATTGTTTATGTAATTGCATGTGTGTGCATTTTCGTTTTCTTATGCCACTTAATATGATTTTACTAATTAGCTAATGATTTAAACTTATAAAAGGTTAAAATAAAGGAGACTAAGTTTCTTATCTATTTAACACATATTTGATTAGTTAAAGCTCAAAAGTATTGTTTCCAACAATTAAGTAATACATTATGTTTGAATGATCTGGTAACGAAAATCTCGTAAATCCATCCATACATTCCATCCATTTACGGAATAGTTTGTAGGTTTACAGCATCCTAAATTGTCTTACCGTCGTCAGATAGCGAACAGCTGCCTTATGCGGATCTGTCCTAACGTGGCCTGCATTAGTTTTAACCGCTGGCTATTGTACACTGAAGGATGCGCTCAAATTATTACTATTAACCGTTTAGCTGCAATCACTCACAGTAATTTGTCCGTAAAACAAAGCCAGTTACACACAAGGTTAGACGATGAGTTATCGTAAATTGAGGCTAGCTATAGAGTAATTTGTTTTGTACGATGGACGTGCAACTCGTTGTCACGATTCCATAAGTGCTTTTCCGGCCCTAAAAAACAAATACATTGCAAATTTAAACGTAATAGTCAATTACACGTACTCGTACATATGTATGTGAGTCTGAGATTTCTTCCGAGGATTACCTTTACGTTAAACTACAGTTTTATTTTATTACAAAAGATATAGGGTGACAATTAAATACCAAAAAAATACATGATAACCAGTCCCAGTAACCTAATATTAATAAAAAAAAGGCAATACTCAGTTTTAAGCCTTTTTAATACTTTTAACTTTTTTATAAATAGTAGGATACTGGGCCTAATATTTATAAAAAAGTTGAAGGCATACTCATTTTTAAATCTTTTTATTAATTAAGCGAAGTTATATGTTATAAAAAAATAACGGTATAGAGGGAATAAAGACTTGTAGTACTGTTAGGCGATGGGCTTGCAACCTGTCACTAATACACTGGTCTCTTAGCATGAGTGTGCAAAATGTGATTACAGAATTATCAACAGGTTTAGAGTCGGTATTCTGTAGCTCTGCCTACCCCACTCTGGGAACGAAGACGTGACATTATGTATGTATGTATATTATGAATATTATTTGTATTACCGAATTAATACCTTAACCTTTTTTTAACCTTAGTAAAATTCATTTAAAATGTGTTACTGAAAAATAGTCATATTTTTTTTAAAATAAATTTCGAATAGAATTGAATATCAACAATACTTACTTACAGATAACGACTTATCACGCTGTAACTATAAATGTACCTACGTTCGTTTAATTTAATCCGTTGAGTTATGTTTTTTTTAGTTTTTATATTTATTATTACAAAGTGCCATGTTTGTTAGCTTATATCTCCTTTACAGAATTTTGATCACATGGCTAGCTGCCGGTCAGAAAGTGAAACAGCCAATTTTATTTCTGTAAAATAGATCAAGGGATATGTTTATAAACTCCACGGCTCCACGTGGAAAAAAAACTTGTCGTACCTATTATTTATATATATAAAAATCAATTGCTGTTCGTTTGTCTCGCTAAAACTCGAGAACGGCTGGGCCGATTTGGCTGATTTTGGTTTTAAAATGTTTGTCATAGTCCAGGGAAGGTTTAAAAGGTGCGAAAATAATTGTAAAATCCACCGGGAAAGTCAGAAATTTGCAGCGGGGCGAAGCCGGTGGCGGGCCGCTAGTAAAAAATATTAATTAAATGCCCTTGTTCCAATGGCCTTTACTTTTGCAAGTGTGTCGAATGCTCTTACAAGACTCACAAGTGCTTGTATGCATCGCATCACAGAACAAGCCGCCTTATGATTATTCAATGTCTAATAATTAAATACAACAAAAGACAATGTTTGCTGGCGTTAACGCTGTTATTATTATTATTATTGCCATCATACTATTCATGAGACAAACAAGTGTACGTTTGTTTTTTTTTTACTTTAAGCATTTCTTGTACTTAAGTGCCCGTGTGGTTGCCGGGTTAGAATAGTGCCACTCCATGTCTTCCCGTGGATGTCGTAAGAGGCGACTAAGGGAATAAAGGCTTGTACCTAATACTGTTAGGCGATGGGCTTGCAACCTGTCACTAATACACTGGTGAACATCTTAGTCTGACAGTGCAAAATGCGGTTACAGAATTATCAACAAGTTTATATTTGTTGGTATTCTGTAGCTCTGCCTAACCCATTCTGGGAATGAAGGCGTGACGTTATGTATGTATGTATTTATTTATTTTATTTATTTAATCTTCTTTCCACAATACAAATAAATGTAAAAAGTACAAATGGCGGACTTAATGCCTAAAGGCATTCTCTACCAGTCAACCACATGTTCAACAGAGAAAAAAAATACTGGTGCAATTAGAGAAATGAACAGTGTTAAAAACTAAATTAAATCTAAATAGCTACAATTAACATTAAAAAAAATATAATACATAAATAATATATGTATAAGTTTAAATAATACATAAACAATACTTAAATACATGCAATGAAAACAGTGTGTGATGAAGATGATGACACTTACTGCCTACTTACTTACATGTATGTACTTACTTAAGTTTGTTTAGTTTGAGTTCCAAAGCAATTAGTTTACATCGCCTGCCAAGTATTGTCCCAAGTGGCGGTTAGACCGTGTCCATGTTTTTGGTGTTCAATAAATAGTATTTGTATTGTGTTGTATTTTATTAACAAAGATAACTAATAGTGTACAGCCTGCCTTATACACTGCACACTTAAGTAAGTACCTCTTTCTCTTTAACACTTTTGACAGATTGGTGTAGCAGTTCAACTAAAACGCTAAAGTGACAAAGAACTCAAGTGTGCTATTTATAAGGCCGACCACACGCTATTCTCCAAAACAGCTCTTTTGGTTTGAACACCCAAAAATGTTCAGTGTTTTTGTTGAATGGTCGTCATTGCTACCACTTGTAGACACTGTTGCGTGGCGCCTACCATTGTGATCTCACATCATGACACCGAGAATTATTTTGATTATCTAGCCATTCATTAATTAACAATGCGCTTTGTGCAGCCGCAAAACAGCCAGCGTTCGTGCATACGTCAGACAATCACAGGGCAATTAAAACTTGCCGCCATGAGAATTAAGGAAACAAATACTTCTATCATTATTAGGAAGTAACTACCGGTTTAAAAGGAACTTAGTGAATATATTTCCTGTATAAGTAAATAAAAAAACAATATGTGTAAAGAAGTAATAGTTATCATTAATTATTTATTTTTAACATTTTCTGTCTAATATACGTCGCTTTATTTCTGGTCTTAATATTCAAACCCAAATAGACAAGGTTACTTTTGGGTAAAATTTAAGATATTTTGTACGTGTCAAATGTAATTTATTTAACCGGAGTGACCTTATCTATCCCCGTCTTGAATATTGGGAACGTATAGTCGAGTTCAAAAATATGTATATATTTTTGACCTTGTCTATTTAACGTCATTTTTAAACTGCCGTATGAAATTGTCACAGCGATTAAAGTGACAAGTTACTAAAGTGTATACATATTTTTGAACTCGACTATACATACATAGAGCGAACTATATAAAATCGACGGGTAATAGTTTGAAATTTTCATTTTGATATTTTAATACAGCGATGCTTCTATTTATAATCTGAATCTCGGAAACAGCTCCAACGATTTTCATGAAAATTGCAGAATAGGGGTTTTTTGCGTCAAAAAATCGATCTGTCAAGTCGTCATCTCCGGGGAATTCTTTGGGATTCTGAGGTGTTTGACATATATAGATGACACTATCAAATTGTGTCGTCTATATACACCCGAGCAGAGCTCGGTCGCCCAGATACTTACTAAGGATTAAAGTGGCAATTGTGTTAGAACCGCACAAGTACCTACGATTAATTACTAATAAAAAAAAAATTGTCTTACACTTAATTAAAAAATCTATTCTTATGCTAAATCATGGGAAAGGGTGTACAGGGTTATCTAAGATCGCACTTTCGAGATCATTACGCTATTCGCGTGTTATTAAGTTGTCTAAACATTTAAAAACGCTTATCGGGTGTTCGCAAAGTTTGATTTATTATAATTGATTTTTCGTAACGTGATTCACCTTTCGGTATATCGTAATAATACGTATCTATGTCTTGGAATGCTTCACAACAGACCAGGGTATCTACTCTACTTGGTAAAATATTGCCGTTGACTATAGTATTGTTTTTAACTCGGCCGCCATTTTTGTCAAGTAATTAAGAGGTATAGTAACGTTAAAAATATAATAAAATGTCAGAAACAGTATGGTTTTGCCGAGTTTAATAGACAGACCCCAGTGGGTAAAATGTTAAATTAAATATATTCAGTGTTCTCTTAGGTATACTTTTTAAACTCCAACGCAGTCAGAGTGGTGTTATAGGTTGGATATAAGTTAGACGTATGTATCTTTGTATAGTTTAAACTTTTTGAACTGAGCTCATTCACTTAAGACTACAAAGCCATTATGCAGTTAACCACAAATTAAGATAAGAAGATGGTTGTAAAAGCAGATCGACTCTATTTCTTTAGACAATAGACTATCAAATACACTAATAGAATGATGGCAAGCATAACTTTTTTTACAATTTACAACCGCTCGACACTCGACAAGCTGACTTATGAAATGCAGAAGTGTTGATTACGCTATTTTCCTTTTAGGCCATTTTAAACCTATTCAATGAGGAATACGTTTGAAAATTTAACATTCATGCAATATAATTCTTACTTTTTTCAGTACTTGGTTGGCGGTTTCGCGAACAAAAGCAGATGGTAGGATTGTATAGATAATATGACATTGTGTTTACAGGTAAGTGGATGAGCTCAGTTCAAAAAGTTTAAACTATATCTGTGTAACTGAGTTGAAGCTCCCAAAAGGAAGGACTAATGCGGACGGTTTTGTTTTAAAGTTTGTTTAATCAGGTGGTTTTTTGCTCTGTTTGTTGTAAATCAGTTAACAAGTATCAGCTTTGATAATAGCGTCCACCCTTATACTCGTATTAGAGGTTTTATCTATTTAATAGTGAACATTTCTGCTTCTGGCAATGACATAGCAGAAACTTAGCTAATCGCTTTAAATAACTTAACTGTCCGGCAAAGTAAAGATTGCATTGTGTATTCTCGGATAGTTATACGGTAGGCCGGCTCGCGCGAAGCGTGACGAGAGATGACAAGATGACCCACTTCGGGTTCCCGCTCTAATCGCGCGGCTCGAACTTATTGAGACGTTCGTGACGATTCACTTATTATATGCGCAAATGAAGGCAGAATAATACATATACTCGTACCTAGTTGCATAGGGTCGCATTGTAAATTTTTCTATGACAAATATTGGTAAATGCGTTGGCATTACGAATGCAATATCCGATTTACGTAATGTAATTACTCAAATAATTATTAAAAAATAATAATTTATACGTGAACAGTCAAGGGCATAAATATATATACGTTCCCAATACGTCATAAATATCTATACACCTTGATGCCACTGGCAATAAGGTCCGTGTATACATATATTTGACGCGATGCCTGTATAGATGTCAATGCCCTTGACAGCACATAAAATAATCGAACAGAACTTGCACCTAATAAATTAGTAATTTTATATCATTAGCAGGGGTCGGATTAGGTACCTAATGCTTACTGACCACAACTAGATACATGTTCATTTGATAACCTTTTCCTATCTCCCATCTCACTCACGCATGTTAGAACATGCGTCGAGTTTAGGTTAATAAGAACTACCTATTCCGACCCTTAATTAAGATAGTCGACGCAACGTTGACCTTGTCTTTTCGTAGCAGAGCTACGCATTTTCAGGTGCTACGACTCTCAAAATAATCGCTCATTGTCTGAGACAAAAATACTTGTAATTTGGTTCTCAAAGTTGATCCGTGTCGAATGCGTTAGTACAATATGTGTGGCCGTGAACCAGATGTTGTTCACGGTTCATGGTTCGAATCCATGCGTCTCGGGCGCGGCGAGCAAACTGAAGCAACCTGTTGAGGCATCTTTGATGATCTATTGTTATTTTTTCATTAAGTACAAGTGTCGAAACTCATCGACTGACTGACTGGTGTCTATTTGTTTGTAGCACTTGCAAGCGTGTTGAAAGTTCAGCAAAATTATACGGTACGAAACCTCTATTAACTTGCTCTAAATTATAATGCACTTAATAAATAACTCAACACTATCGATTCTGCAAATCAATTCGGCAATTTAGATCCGAATTCAGTAAAACATTAATCAAGATGTCGTATGTCAAGGGATTCAACTAACAAGTCTAGTAGTTTCTTGTTTAATGTCCTATACCACAATCGTGGACAATAAAGATTAAATACCACATAAACACACGAGATTTCAAAATTATAATCAAGATTTAACTAGGTGCACATAATCATTGTCGTGTCAGATTTTCCCAGAGCATTGTTACAGCGAATATGTGCGGCACTTGTGTAAAAAACTCATTTGCTGTGTCGCAACCAGTGTCACTCCACTACGCACGTGGGGACACAGCCGCAGCCTCCGTAACGACGAATTAATCTTTAGCACTTAAGTATTTGTGTTTACTTAATAAATACTTGAAACATGTTATTATTTCTTCATGATGCTTGCGGTTAAATCATAAAAACGAGAGTCGTTTTGGGATGAGTTGTGGTAATGGGTGATTTGTGCAATGTTATTGCCATTACCGACGTGTAAACATCGTCTGTTACTTTTGACATTAACATGTCATATACGATATTGAAAACAATACCAAAATTCACAGGAATATTATACGCTTTTGCGCAATGTTTACATTGATTATAGCCGCCGATTATGTTTGGAATTATGACAAATAAATATGAAAGTTGATTATTCAGTCAGTACGTCAAAAATCAATCACCGCTTCCCAAGAGGAGACTGCTGAGAAAAAACGTCGCAATAAACTAAACAGTTAGTAATCGTCTCTAATTTCGCTACTTGTTATACTTTGTTGTTGTGTTGTACCTATAGGCACAAATCAATATGTCAAAATGTATGATTATGTTTGTTGTGTAGCAGTGTGTTTTTCTTAAATAAACATTGTGAGTTTGAGTTGTTAATTTTTAATATTGCTTATGACAGTGATAACTGCTAACCGTACATCCGTAATTGACTGTTAATGTGACTTACTTTACTTATATTTTTCTTGATGACTTATGCCGAAACCTGCCTTTGACCTGACTAAACTTGGATTGAAAAGTCTTAAAAAATTTAATAATATGAATTCAGTGGTTTTTCCATGTCGGTTAAATGTAGTAAATCAACAAGCGCTGTTTTTTAAATCTGTTGTTACAAAATTGAGTTCGGAAACAGCGTTCCAAATTCAACATACGTTTTTCATTATTTTGTTAGTTAACCATTATTGTTTACTATTTAGGTGTTTCCGAGAGTCCGTCGTTTATCGTTAGGAGTACTCGCGGTAAATAGTACCGTCGTATGTCCTTCCTCAAGTTTTAAGCAAGCCGTTCATCGGTTTAGCCGTGAAGGCTTAGTATTAATAAATCAATTCACTCCGGGTGGTTGCCGGGTTAGAATAGTGTCTTCCCGTGGATGTCGTAAGAGGCGACTAAAAAAAGGGCACGTAGTACTGTTAGGCGATGGGCTTCCAACCTGTCAATAATACACTAGTAAACTACTTGGCCTGATGTGGTTATAGAATTATAAACAAGTCTTCTTAGATTTGTTGGTATTTCTGTAGCTCTGCCTACCCCACTTTGGGGATGAAGGCGTGATATTATATAAATATGTATCTAAAATACATACTGGTGGAATAATTTTTAAAAATCGTCCCATTCGTTTTTCAGTTTATTTATTACTAGCTGTTGCCCGCGACTCCTTCGTAGGTACTTTGTGATAATATAGTTCTAATGATAAAATATTTTTTGTAATCGCAATCCAGTAGTTTTTGAGTTTATTCGTTACAAACACACAAATACATATCTTTCCTCTGTATAATATTAGTGTAGACACGCAAAATACTTTTCATGTCAATTATTACATTATTGTAATAATAAAATAATAAAGTGTAGTTTTTTTTTTATTGGAACCTTCTTCTCGAGTGTGTAAAAGAGCCCCAATGTGGCTGATTTACAAAGTAAATATCTTAAATTAGAAGTTGATATTAAAAGGTCGCCTCCCCCGGGGGTGCACGACCGTGATCCTCCCGATAGCCGCGATAGCTGATAAGCGTGGGAACGGCGATCACTCCAGCGCAGCCTCTCGATCGCATCCGTCTCATTACTTAAGTCTAAGTTGCAAGACGCTAGTCTATGGCAGCACATTGCGAAATCTTTAATATTTACGATGTACTACTCGCGAATTTCACAAATGTATTTTCCGAGGTTCATTTAATGCTTTTAAAATTAAGCAGGTAAATTTATATTGAACAACTCGGAGAATAATATTTTGTTCCGGTAAGTCCCCCAACTTTTTAAGAATAAAGCTTTAAAGCTTTGGGACAGCCATTGAGTGATATGGCGATCATTCAAGGTTCGTATCATTAGGTTCGTATCAATTAAGTAATTAATTCTCTAAAACAATTAACTTTTCAATTTGTTGTCGTGATAAGTTAGGGCGTTTATTTTTAATACGGTCGCAGGTTTGTCAGTTCAAACAATATATACCTTTCAGCCGGGTGCTAGTCGAGCTAGGGAATAATTATTAATTAATTAATTAATTCCAGGGGTCAATGTCACAAATCGTCAACGATAAATAAACTTATAAAGTGAAACTAGATGTTGACCGCGTCTCTGTCCACGTAGAAGTCGTTTATCGTTACTTATGTTAAAAAGTACCCAATGTCCTTGCTCGGGGTTAGAGCTTTCTCCATAGCAAATTTTATGAAAATCGGTTCAGCCGTTTAGTCGTGAAAGCATGATAAACAGACAAAGTTACTTTCACATTTATAGTATTATCTAAGTATGTATCCATACTATAATATAATACATAGTAAGATCCAAGACTCGGGAACAAATATTCGCGCTGATCACACAAATATAATATTATTCACCATACTGGGAATCGAACACGAGGCCGCTAGCTTCGTAGGCAGGATTTAACAGGTTCCCTGTCCCGAAGCAATGTGCAGCGTTCTTTCGACACGTCCCCATAGTAATAAAATCTAATTTAGTATTGTTTCGTATAAGACACGTCATTGCCTTCAAGTATTTTATAATACTTTGTTTCATAGTGATTGATAGATAGGTATACATATGTGTATATATCTTTATCTCCGGCCATGAGGCACATGTGACCTTTACTTTTATTAAATGGAATTTGTTTTATATGGTGACAGCATAACAAAACTTCTCAAAATTAACAAAAATGTTAGTCAATCGGATTGTATGAGTAAATGTCAGGTGCTTTAAATTGAAAATAAGTTCTATACCTATTTTAAAATTGACGTGTGAAATATCAGAAGTCAACACATTTCTCATAGCTAAAAATAGTGGTGTTAAAAGTAATTTTGATCTTATTATATTTATCGCAATTCAAAGTATGGTGACAAGTACTAGTACACCGTTGAGCACTAGGACATCTACCTTACATGCACTTAATACCCCACGTATATTCAACCAAAATTCCCTTTAGTCATTCTTCGACTCTATTTGTTGGGTGTTAAGGTCCAAAAGGGGTGAAGAAATTTCCTTGTCGAAAATAGTGTTAGCAAACATTATTACTCGCAAGTTTAGTTACACCTAATGATGGTTACAATACTTGCAAATGTTTTGTAACAGTTAATACGGCGTTGTTACCCCTTGACCTAGTGGGTCGAATGCCGCAGCAACTAACATCATCGATTCAAAACCACAAGATACAAAAAATAATTACAAATTTAATGAAGAACTCCGGTTTAAGTCTATATTAAATGCTTTAGGTAGAAAATCTCTATTAGATCTACTCTTCGATCGGAACATCTTTGTTTTAACAACTACTAAACTGTTGTAATTGTTTAATAGGTCCTTTTAAAATAAATTTTGCATAGTTAAAGAATTAATGCTAACCAAATCACGATCGCGTCCTGTGTGTAACGAAAGTTAGTTTTGTTTTAATTAAAGCCCTTAACTATGTAATTCTTCTTTGAAAACGTCCCTAATACAAAGTTTAATAAATTTTCATACACACATTTTCTATTGTCAAAAGTGCTTGGCAATACGGGATGTACAGTCAAAGTCATAAACATACATACATAGGTTTCCAAGACGACACAAATATCTACGCCTTAATGCTCCTGGAAATAAAATAAAGTAAATGTCTGCATTATATTAATAAAATGGATTGTAGGTATAATTTTACGTCAGTAAATGTTTCGAAACGCTGATCCCCTTACGTAAAGGGGATTAGAAGACAGCTCTAAAAATAAGTAATCTTTAAAGGTGTAAGTACAACAAAAAAAAATGTTTTTTTAAACACAAGCACCTGCTTTAATAAATCAACAAGTAATAACTAATTTTCTATTTAAAGTCAATTGGTGCCGTCTTACAATTAGATGATTCTAGTAGGTATAAACACTTTAATCGCCTGTATCTCAAGAACCAATGATGTCTACTAAGTTGTGATAGTTTTCCTTTAAAATTCGTTATAACTCTATGCTCTTTCATTTAAGATTTTTTACAGATTTTTTTGTATTTAAAGTTTTGGCTATAGGGGGGACACTTGACTCTAACAAAAAATAGCGCTTTAAAGCTTAATATTTCATAAACGGATCACATATTTAGACCATGACTGTTGTAAAATGATCAAAACGGCATGGTATTTCGTCCCTTTACTTTCTCAACCTCGTATCTGATTGTATATTTTAATGGAAAAGTAGTCTTTATTCTCTTAGCTACACGAGTGCTTTTCCTACTAATTAATTAGATACGATAGGAAGTTGAGAAATTAAAGGGACGATTTGGAATACGTATTTACGTGATTTCATTAAAAATAAACAAAAAATATAATTATAAGTCATCAAATAAAATATAAACCCCGGCAAGGCCGGCAAGCTAATTTAAGATAAGCACACTGTACAATTAAATCAGGAAGCTCTGAACCAAATTGAATTTATCGTGTACTTAAATGGACTTCAATCTTATCCATCCTCTCACTTGCCTGTAAAAAGGCAAGGATTTTATGTAATTGAATTCCACAACTAGAGATAGCTATCGATAATCATGAAATTGCAACCATAGTTCAAGTGTCAAGTGATGCGACGTCAATACCTACTTGGACTCGGATTATGTAATAAAATAACGATAGTAATCTTTATTTTACTTTTATATTCAAACTGAGAAACTTTTATAAGGATTTTAGAATGGAAGTGCTCGCTTTTCGCCTACAAACTTCTTGTGCAGTTTGGCGGAATATTTTTTATTTATTCCATGCCTATATTACAGACCACCCAGGATTTTGAAATATAAATTTTAATGGTTAGATTTTAAATTTATATTTGTGTTTTTGTCTCAGACTTGATTTGATATCCAAAATGAAAGAAATGTCTCTAAAAAATATTTATTATATAATGTATGTGGTTAACTACAGTAACTTTTAAACCTTATATCAATTTTAAGATTTCTACAACGAACGCTAACCCAGAGGACAAAGAAGGAATGCCGAAAGAACTACTGTGTACTATTTATAAATAAATAATTTAATAAAAAATAATAAGTGTTTATTTAACAGGCATGGCACCCAGTTTAAAGTGTAATGAACTTGTTTACTTGTTTTGTAAACGTATTTAAAAAAAGAATCGACCAACAATTGACGAAAACAACACACAGATGTAAATTTTTCTTAATTTACATGTTACAAGTAACATCCTGTGACCCACATTGTTTTCCAGCTAACATCTTACCGCCTTTAACCTTACCGTCGTCATTGAGACAAAACAATTGTAATAGAAATACAAGAAAACAAGTGAGCCATCTGGGACTCTATAAAATATATATTTATATGTTCTACATAAAAAAAACCCGTTACGTCAACGTTAACGGGTTTTTTTTTATGTATGCTTTCCTATTGCACAAAGACCGTTGGACCTATTTGAAAAATGTATTTTTTTCGATTGGGTAAACTTTTAAGCTGGTCCCATTTCAGCACTTCAAGATCTGATGATGGGGTCTTGGAGAAATCGAGGCAACTCTTCAAATATTATAGGAATAAAAATACGTAAACGACAGAACAGTATATTATGATCACTAAAAGGTATGAAATAAAAAAATGATTTGAAAAACTAAAATTCGACTTCAAAAAGCAACAAATTACTTCTTTTAATAAAATCATACGTAGTAAGGTCAGTACAACTGAAGTCGGCATCCCACTATACTATTTTTAACCAAGAGCCGAAATCAATTGCACTGACCTATTACCTATCATTTTAAAAGAAGTTATTTCTTGCTTTTTGAAGACGGTTTTTAGTTTTTAAAACACTTATGTTTATAGTAATGGTGGCCGAGTTTAAAACAATACGATTATGTGTCAAAAGCAATATGGCTTTACCGAGTAGAATAGATAGAGCGCCAGGTTCGAAACTATTAGTTCCGGATAAAGGTAGCGATGCGGACCACCCGATGTTATTTTTGTATCATCCTAATTTCTAAGTCCAAGTTCTTTGTGGTGTTTTAATTCTCTAATCGTCCATCTGTCAACCTGTCCGTCTTTTCGTCGGTACGTCTGTCTGTCAAGACTCTTTATCTCTCAAACGGCTAAACCTATCGGGCTAAAATTTGGGATAACTGTAGTATTCAGTAGTCTTCACAAGACCTTATCACAAGTATAAATTTAAAATTGTTTATTGAGGCAGCAAAAACAAAAGAGACCGACTAAATTATTTTGCTTTCTCCTTCATGAGAGGTATCATTTGAAAGCTATCTAGTTTTGTAAGATAATCATATATTTGTTTGTTTCTGTAAAAAAGCTGAAGAAGTTTAGATATGTCCTGTGAGGAGATATCAATTATAGGTATGTTGTTCTATTGACACTGTCTGTTGCAGTTAAAAATATAAGTAGCGCACTTACTTAAAACAAAAAAATAATTACATAAATATAAAATCCCCCATAAAATTATATAAATATTTTAATGAACCAAATCCTGTGCCAGATTAAAACCAGATCGCAATCATCTCCGAAATTATATCCTTATGACGACGTGAGATCATCGCGGAACCGACGTCGAGGTCGCGTGCAGTACCGATTCTCTTTACAGAAATTTATATAACTCTCGTATCTTACTCAAGCAAATAGTTGCAAAATCCACCTTACCTTGCATTACTTCAGATCATTTTAAAAGCAGGTGTAGTAGCAGAATATGCGCTTGGGATAGTTAGTTAATGATTGTACTGCTGGTTGAATTTTCGCTATCAAAAAGGATCTCGATGTGTTCCTTATTTTGCATACATTTAACAGGACGATCATAAAATTATGTAGGGTGAGTGTATGGTTTCGGGATTACCTACTCTTGTTTAACAAGTTGAAAGGAAAAGATTCCTAAAAAAAGAATCCAATTGGGCGTTTTCCAAAAACAGTGTACATCGTTAAGAACAAAGTTAAGAAAATTTAACTTTTTCCATTCGTCACGAAAATTAGCCATATATTTACATACGTTAATTTTCGTGCCGAAATGGAAAAGTTACATTTTCGTAATTTTGTCTTTAACGATGTACACTTTTTTTAGAAAACGCTCTATTAATAATTTGTCTTTTTTCATCTACATATTTCGACTTGGAAATTTTTTATGTAAAATTGTTAGGATTTATGTAAAAAAAGGCTTATTTTAACCTCTGGGTAGCCTACGGCTAAATTGGGCATACCTACTCAGTGCTAAGAATTACGGAAGCAACCGTGTGTTTGACTAAAACAGAAAAGTATTCCTATACCAGTCACTTAAAGTTAAGTTACACCTACGTCTAAAGTTATTAATATCTTAATTAGGTAAGATAAATTGCGATACGTAAATAACCGTAAGATTTGATTCTGCCTAAATGTCCTCTCAAACTGTAAAAAATCAGAAAATTATTCTGTACCTAGCTCAAATATGAATGATCGACTAATAGCTACATAACATAAGTGGCAGGGTAACATAAACTGAAAGACAGCTGTAAGCGAGAGCACCGCGAGGGCAGACAGCGATCTGCACTTTCTTTCCGGGCTCCATTCTTAAAGCTTTCCCACAATTAACGTGCCTTGATTGGTCGAGATAATAATTCCGAATGTAGTATGCATAATCCTGTTACTCTTAGCACATATTACGGGTATTACGTACACTTAATACGTCATAACTTTATAATTGGTTAATTAATCGTCTTCTATTTATTTACATCGAAAACTATTTCTATACAACCAATCAACTATTTTATTATTTGAAACGAACTATTGAACATTGGTTATTTGAATAACTACAACAGAACTGTTGATTATTTTACTGTTCATATTTCTAGGAGTAATACAGCAACTGACAGTACAAGTAAAGTGTGTTAAGTGTTCGACATCAAAAGTGATTCTGCGTCTACCGACCATTCCAATCGTTACCGAACAATACCCAATTTGTCAAATCAACAATGTATTGACACACGCAAACGCTCGTCGCCCGCGCCGCTTACGCCACGCGCGGCGCGGGCGCAGCGCAGCGGTTATTTAACCGCCACAATGTCGGCTCGCACGCCGCGCAGCTTCTCACGGCTGCCGAAGGTCGTGGATAGCTCAGCTCTTGCAACACGATTTAAATTATTTGATTTCATAACATTTGTACCCCGAGGCGTGCTTAACGACTAGAGGAATCATCCGATAATTTTTGGCAAACTTTATTCCAATTATGTAATTAATTTTATTCCAATTGAGATTTCTACTACTGGGTGTTCAGTGGTACGATTCAGCGCCATAATTAACGCCCGCGGCAGACTATTTATCTAGCCATTTATAACCTGGTGTCTTATTTACATATTATTCACTTAAGCCTAATGCAGTGGTAAATACCTATTTATTACCGCGAACCAAGTATTCAAAACTAAAAGTAGATATTTAGGTTAACCAAAAGTTTGTTCGTGCCATATAATGACTTCGCTAGGAATAATGTGGTATTAGTATTTATGTATTTACCTGAACTCTTAATGGTACCTAAAAAAAACAATTACAAGTAAATTCGTACATGAACTTAACATTAACATGTACAACGGCGAACGGCGGATTAGTCACGTCTTCGGTTACATTTCACGATTGTACATGCGTACCCCAGACACGGTCCTTAGAACAGCCATCGTGACGGACACGAGCAGTCGTGGTGCTGTGAGCGTGCGCCACGGGCCTCGGAGCGCCTTGCTTTTCTCCCAACAAGACCATAACACAATTCGGTAAGAAGAATATAATACGTTCTGTACTTACATCAAGGTCGCATTATGCAAATTAGTTACTATAGGTAGATAATGGATTCACCCATTTTCTGAGGATACCAGCACGCTAATGCCCCATCAACCGCTAACTGTTCGCCATTAACTTAATATGATTTGACTGACGGCTGAGATTGAGCTTGATTGTCAGACGCTTCTATGGGACAGTGGGAATCATTTCATTTTGAGATAATGCAGCACTATAAATAATAGAATCCAGCGATAAGTCTAGCAACGAGCCGGTTAAATCATAGCTACCTATTCCTCCTACGCCTAGAACATCGGATGATGCCCAATCTCGTCGTAGGTGCACCTGTGCATGTGTAACTACTTATTACGCATAAACATTTAATCGCCAAGTATCGCAAAATTACTACGGTGACATAAGTTTTTGTTTGGGAAACTTCTTCGGAAAAATATGGGAAACAATAAAATGCATTGTATTACAATATTAACCATTATTAATGCTTAAGTTATGTCACAACAACTTAGCGTTCTATAGTGTTTTGAATCCATGCATCCCGCCCCTTTACTTAATTATGCAACATCAATTTGACTAGCGGGGCGTGCCGGTGTGGATTAAAAACACTATATCGTGTATTTATTTTGAATGTTCAGACGTCGATGAATCGTCTTGTGCGTTATATGTATTTGTTTTTTGAGAGCTCTTTCAAAATCCCATTTATACATAGAGGACGCCTTCAACTTCAAACGCGAACAATACATTTTACGTTATTCCGTCTTTTTCCGTTCCGGGTTAAATTTCTAAAAAATCCTTCTTACCCCCTCCACCTATCCTGCACCTTTAGATAATCTTTTTAATATTTCCTTCATATTTCAAACCCTCTAGGCTCTAGGTCCAACGGTGTGTTGTGTTTTATCTATCAATCACGGAAGCGGACTTTATGTATAAAAAGATAAATAAATATTTACGTTTTAAACCACGAACAATAACGTTTAATGCGCTCTCAATCCTCATTACTGCCCCTGACCATGCCTTGGGCAGATAAGCATAATTTTATACGGAGATTCATATTTAGTGGCTCGCTCACATCTCGCTCATTATCTCATTCATTCGAGTAGTTTAAGATTAGCATCTCTTGCACAAACAGCTTGTCAGTGTAACTTATCCGTACGAGTCATTTATTAGCCAGTGAGATTCTCGATTGCCTCACGTAATGACCATATGATGCATATACTGTGTGTGCTGCTCTATGCTGTGTGTTAGCTACCAGTAGAAGACAAGACTTACTGATTCATTTGTAGTTTAATTATACCCATTTTTTGGTTCTAAATGTGGAAGTACATGTATATATTTAAATCTTACAAGCTGCTTAAGCTGGTGGCAATGGCAAAAAAAAGCTTCTTATATATCTAACGACCACTGGCCATAAAATAACAAAGCCAAGCCGAACCAACGTAGTTTAGTCTGCACCATGATGGTGCACCTTGAGTTGTAATTGTTTCCTTCCTCTCTTAATTTCCTCTTCTTTATGGTATTGCTACACATGGAGTCATCACCGTTACCTAACGTAAAGTTGTGGTATACATTTCTTCTCTAACAAACATATTCAACTATACATTTTTTGTCAGCTATGAACGATTAGTAAAATCTGCCACTAGGTTCAACTATCTCAGGATTACAAGTAGGCTGGTTCTCACTGAACCGAGATGGGTATGAATGACTAACTTAGTCTACAATATAAATACCCTTGCAAAAAAACGGGCAGTTAAGATTATATCAAGTAGTTTAAATAATAATATATATACCGTAAGAAAATGTTATTAAATTATATTTTTATATTAAATCATTTGGTAGCAAAATCTCATTTTCTTATAGGTGGTATATTTAATTTGAAAAAAAACATAAGTTCATGTTTTCTTTGGTGTATTATTTGAGATTGTAAGTAGCTCCTTTTTTAATTCATAAAGAACATTACACACACGTGACAGCACGTTAGGCTTCAAATCTTACATTTACGCTCCGCTCTTAGGGAAGAGTTATCACTTCTTTCTTCACCCTGTTATACCTACCTAATTATAAACACATAATACTATATTGGTAAAAACCTTGCGTCGACACGTTCAGTAAGTAGGTAATTTAAATGATTAATCACTTCTATGTATAACCACGCTTGCGTAATAAGTAGGTATTTAAAATAAAGAAATATGACAGTCACAGGGGCCGTCCGATATCGACCCAGGGGGCTTTCTATGGCCGTTTTTATCGCGTGCCTAAACGTGGATAAAACATCCGTCACTTTCTGTCAAGTACGGTGTTAGAGTGACGGATGCTTTATCCTCCGCGTTAACGCGACCATAATACGGGCCCAGGGTTGGACGAAGATGATGAATTCGGCAGTGGTTTATCTAGATGCGGTGTGTTGACCCGCGACCGGCGGCCGCGCGCTTTCACCCGCGGTATATCACGACCCCTCCCCAGCCGCGCTTCCGCATGCACTAACCTAGTGCATCTTGACGTTCTATCTCTGCCCGTATACCTACGAGCACGATAGCGTGATTGGCAATGGCAAGTATAGCTAGATCTAGTCTACAAGAGAAATAATCCAAATCTGCTTAATATACAAACAGTCAATTTCGTAAACGCTAAAGTAACTACGAGAAGTAACTGTCCTAAGCAGATACTTTTTGATATATCACGTTGTAGCTCTTTGTGAAAATGACGACTATAATCACAAACAATGAAGTGGTTTACACATTTGTAATGTACAGTTATTTTTAAACAAACTAATCACAGTGCGAGCTCGCAAGAAAATTGGAAGTAGCTTGGCATATTTTTTAAGATTAGGTAATGTTTTTTTATTGTTATGATAGCTTAAAAACACTTATGACATTCGACTTCAATAAATAGGTTAACTCTTAACTGATGACTTATTATAATAAAGGAATACTTAGTAACATTTCACAGCAAAAAATAATAATTTTAACATAGCAGTTGAAGGATATGGAATAGGCTGTACGTATTGCTTATAAAAAATTTAAGAGTTCAGTTCTATGGATTATAAAAACAAAATATCAGCAAAATAAATGATGTAGGAAAAAATACCTAAATACCACGGTACGACACGACACGACGACACGTTGGCCTAGTTGGGAGTGACCCTGCATTCGAAGCCGGCGATCGCGGGTTAAAATCCCGGTAAGGGCAAATATTTGTGTGATGATACAGATACAGATACAGATCTTTATTGGTAAAAGTACATTTTACAAGTCATAATTGGCAATTACAATTAACTTAAATTAAATTAGGTACACAAGTAACACATTAGGGTGCCAGATCCATCTGAGTGTGCAAAAACTCGTCAATTGAGTAACATGCCTGTTCCATAAGCAATGATTTAAGCTTGCTCTTAAATATACTATTGCTGGTTGAGTTTTTTATATTAGTCGGGAGCACGTTGTATAGGGTGGGCCCCATGATGCTGAGTGACCTACGCGACTTAGCCAGCCGGCGGCTCGGAATGATCAGCAGAGGTCGCCTTTTGGACGAACTCAGTTTGTAGTCATGCATGTTGTTTCTTACATACATACAGGCAGTCAGTACATACATGCATGGCAAGGTAAGAATTTTATGTTTTTTAAATAGCGTCTGTGCAGGATAGCTTACAGATTTTCCATCGATTATACGCAGAGCACGTTTCTGTATTCTAAACAGTCTATCGCGGTCAGCAGCTGTGCCCCAAAGATCAACACCCTGCGCAAGAATCGAGTGGAAATATCCATAGTAAGCTATCATTAAGTTTTCTTTGGATAAACTAGGTGCTAGTCGGGACAATGCGTAACACGCTGAGGCTAACCTATCGCAGGTAGACTGAATATGTGGAGCCCACGTTAAGCCAGCGTCAATTTGGAATCCCAGGTATTTTACGGTGTCAACCTGTGGAATCGGTGTGTTGTTGACAATAACATCGAGTTTCGCCTTTTTCATATTTTTAAGTTGGAAGTGAACAATATTGGTTTTATCAAGATTCAGTACCATACCGTTTGCAGAGAACCATTTTGCTATTTGACGCATAACCACGATGCATTTGCATTTGATGATCACGAGTATTTGTTCCTGAGTCTTGGATGTTTTCTATGTATTTAAGTAAGTATTTATTTCTCTATCTAAGTATGTTTATCGTTGTCTAGTACCCATAGTACAAGCCTAGAGCTTAGTTTGGGACTAGGTCAATTTGTGTGACAGTGTCCCGTGATATTTATTTATTTATTTAAATACCTAGTAGGTAGCAGATATTGCTTCACACTGCCTTAAGCTCTCTGTTTAGTGCTATAGATGTATGGACCAAGGTAAGCAAAAGATTTTTGTGTTTATATGGCTCACATTTTTTGGGGAACCCAGTGTAAGTACCTACCTATCTTGGCATCAACATCTTTTTCGTGCTGGGTGGCACCGCTTAAATCAATCACTACCACTGTAAGTAAAATAAATTTTTACTCCATCGTGACACAATATACTACATATTTGAGAACAACCAGTGGTATTTGATCAGCGCATTTCCTAACTGAGCATGTTATGTTGATGCGCCAAAAGAGCTGCATCTGCGACAAGCTCGCTGAACTTTCTACGAGAATTCCACGAGCTTGCGACAATGTGCCTAATGCCATCCTACGGAAGTACTTCGTGTCAACGCTTGCTGCATTATTAAGTATAGCTGCTACCTAAAATATCAAATTTATTTTATTGCCCCATGGCATTTCATTACACAAAAAAGAATAGGATAACATCATTTTTATCGCATTAAAACCTCTCTCCTTCTCAAGATATAGGTACGTTATCTCATTCCGTACCAAAAGATATTATGGCGCAACTTCATTTATCTATCTGGCTGTCAGTTACAGCGGCATATTTAAGTAACTTCGTATACTTATTTTATAAACCATTTTTAATGTTGCTTACCAAACATTACTATTTCGTTAGTTCTAGTCTATATGAAAGAGATTTTGCAAATTTTAATAACGCCAAAATTGTTTGCCGTTTATCTTGTTTTCAACTTTAATGAAAACTAGTTACGTCTCTTTTTCTCTCTCTCTTTTAGTTATTTTGGAGCACAATGTTGGATAATATAATACCGCTGGTGATGGTTCAGTTTGGTAGACAGACAACAGATTTGCAAAGTACTACGAGTATCCTCCTTTTACAACAACAGTTCGCGACGACGACGACGTTATAAAAACGGTGGTATTTTCGAGTCTAACGAAGCGACCTTCCAGCACGACCCGGCCCAGGGAGGTCACTCTCTCTGCACTCGTAACAGCATCTGCATATCAATGAGGTTGCAGAACAATTGCATTCATAGTATTTTAAGAATTATGCACTCTATGTTTATGCCTTAAGCCGCTAACGACGTGTAAGGAATATGCATTGTAATGTTAATTTTTTTTTTTATTTTTTTTATTCTGATGTAGTGGATTATGTCAAATATGACGTTTGTGCAATTAAATTAAATAACTCAACTAATACCGTTGTAATTGACTTGTATGTTCAAGCAATTTTATTCTGATGTATGGATTATGTCAAATATGACGTGTGCAATTAAATTAAATAACTCAACTAATACCGTTGTAATTGACTTGTATGTTCAAGCAATTTAATTACTTGGTGCCGATGCCAATATTGTAATGAAATACACCGCATAATACCGATTGATTTAAATCTCGAATAAAGAAAAAAGAACACACAGTCAAATTGAGAACCTCCTCCTTTTTTTGAAGTCGGTTAATAACTCCAGCATAACAAAGCATTCAGAAAACGGAAAACTTCAATAAATAAACGTTTATTAAGGTGTTGCCATGAAAAACACACGTTGCCACGGCGGCACTCGAATATAAACTTTGCCAAAGAATTAACGAAACTTAACACTTAATGCCTCATGTCATAAGTCATGACATGACAACTTGATGTGTAAATTAAATATACATATAGTTAGCAGGTGTGGCAGTGGACATAATACTGAGATGTATACTACTGAAAATCTCGTAAATTTGTTGAAACCAGATAACACTAGTTACACTTTATATACATGTAAGTACCTCATTGCCCTCTAATTTTCCCCTGCCTACCAGACTCCTAAAAAGTCGGTCATCATAATCTTGCAGAATAAAACATTTTCAAATAAAATATTACTATAGAGATAAACAATTTGCAAATCACGAGACAAACATCATTGAAATAATCTAATCCAACTTGCCATTTGAGGTCAATAGGGGAAGATGGGTATCTTCTTTCAAATGCCAAATAAGTACTGTGTAAAATTAATGTAGGTAATGCGTTCAATTTAGGCAATGGCGAAATCGTCATAGCTCGTTTGTGTTCCTAGCATCAATTGGGGTCGTCATTTTTATTAGTATTGCACACAGTAATACGTAGGCATTATAAGGCATTATGAAAGTTCAACCAACAAATGTCGCGGCGTGTGAAGTCACTTCAGTACTTTGTTTATGAGCGTGCTAACATATTGCCAATTGTCTTCTAAAGAATACGGGTACTTCGTCGACCATTCACTAAAATAATAATTATTTTCTACATCATCGTATTTTATTCCCGCGGCAACATTCAAATTTTTCGTGAAAAATAGTGTCCCTTCATTATTTCCAATTATAAAACAACAAGCTTTTGCGCGCGAATCTGTCCGCGTTGAAGATATTTATCAGGATAGAAAGTAGCCCAAGTGCTATTTCAGACTGTATCCCGGCCCAAATTTCAAATCCGTTCAGCCGTTCTGGCGTGATTGAGCAACAAATGTCAAAACTTTCGCCATAAAAAACAGGTTGTTGCTTACAGACATTTGAATAATTATTTAGTGAAGAAATTTATAATTTAGTAGCAAACGTTGTTCCTACTTTACTTTAATCCATAAGAACTACCGGTGCGATCCGATAGGTACATTTATATTTTATAAAAAAACTTTCACGAACATGGAAGCGTGTAACGCCAGTTTGTCAGTAACAACTGACACGCGATATTTTGAGAATAAAATCGCACTGAAAGAAAAAGATGACGGTATGTGATTGTTTTCGCGGGTTTTTGTCGGCTGCGCCCGCGACGGTGACACGCACGGCTCGCACGCCACTTCCCGCTTCCGTTGCCGACTGCGTAATGCTCTAATTTATATAATGTGCAGTCAACAAAATGCAAGGCCTCAGGAAAACAGATTGTATTATCAATTATACTGTTCAGATAATTAACTATTATGTTATGTGCGCATACCGTGTACTAGGTGCGTCTTTACGTTAGTTACCCAATAGATACGTGGTATAAGGTTCTAAACGTAAACAAAGAATTACCTAGATGAGCTGCTCGCGTATACCCTTTGAGATAGCAATACAAACAACCCGACGCTTATATCATTGAGTGCCTACCAATTAAGGTGGTTTATCATGACAAATTATTACCGGTAAAAGGTTATTGTTTTAATCTTTTCGAGCACTGGGCTTTAACAGCCTAAAATACTACAATTAAGCTCAGAGATGTCTATCAAACTTACGAAATCTCAAATAATGACAAACAACACTCAATAAAATACTTAAAAGAAACAATTCACTCCATTGTTTGTCAGCAGTTCAATAAAAACAGCCTTGAAACACCGGGCAATTAATATAGTATGTCGGACCATGCTCTGTGTAGGGTTCCGAAGCCGTTAAGTACTACAAATATAAAAATCAACACGTAATAACGAATTTTCTATTTAAAGTCGTTTGGTGTCGTCTTAGATTATTTTAGTAGCTATAAACGCTTTAATCGCCTGTATCTCAAGAACCAAAGATGTCTACTTAGTCGTGAGAGTTTTCCTAGTAAATAATAATAATAATAATAATAATCACAGGACAATGTCACACAAATTGACCTAGTCCCAAACTAAGCTCTAGGCTTGTACTATGGGTACTAGACAACGATAAACTTACTTATTTAGAGAAATATATACTTAAATACCTAGAAAACATCCAAGACTCAGGAACAAATACTCGTGCTCATCACACAAATATCTGCCCTTACCAGGATTTGAACCCAGGACCTCTAGCTTCGAAGGCAGGGTCACTCCCAACTAGGCTAGCGTGTCGTCAATTCGTTACTTATATGCGCTTTCGTTTAAGTTTTTTTTTCAGTCTTTTAGTATTTATAGTTTTGGCTGTATGGGTGGGGGGACACTTGACTCTAGCAAAAATTAACGCTTAAAAGCTTAATATTTCATAAACGAATCCCTTGATCAAAAAATTGTTTTTTGACAAACCCGCAATATTTTTGAAAGACTTATCCAACGACACCCCACAACTATGAGGTAGACGAGAAACTAAAAATACATCCCCACGTTAAAAACAAAAAAGAACAGCATTTTATTCTACCACTTTGTTGGCATGACTAATATGTATACTCATGCTAAATTACAGCTTTCTAGTCCTGGAGTCAATGAGCTAGGCTGCGGACTGACGGACGGACGGACAGACATAGCGAAACTATAAGGGTTCCTAGTTTGACTACGGAACTTTAAAAAAATATACGCGGAGTGAGGTAGAAAGTAAAGAAGTCTTCTTTATTTATATTATTATGTCTTTCCGTATAAATGCTTCTCTTTTACCCTTTGTATTATTTTTTCGTGTTCTGTTTAGGTAATTCTCTGTCTACTACTATTTCAAACGACTACCTAACGTTATGAATTAATTATAAACTTGATTTTAAAATAATTTAATTGTGCCAGTCACGATAACTTCAAAAACCAAGAAATATTGCAAGATTTAACCGGTTAATTACTACTCGCTAACATAAACTCTCGTTCACCAAATAACAGCTTTAACAAACCAATATGTTGCCGCAACACAACATAAAGTGTATCTAATAACACGTCGGAGCATTCGGCTAAACTCGCCACGAACCAGTGATTCCCACACTTCGAGACGAGCACGTTCTTACTTCTGTCGTGACGATCGTCGGATTGATTCGCCGGTGTGAATTATTGATCGGTATTAATGAACGTGCTCCAGATATCCGATTGGATTGATGTGGCTGCTTGATGACCGACTGAAGCGTTTAAAATAGTCCTTTATTTAAGCCTTCATACATTTTCACCTTTACTAATTAAATAAACCTTAAAAGCGGCCCCTTTTGCCGATGTTGTATTTTGGAATAGATGAGAAACATTATTTGTCGAAAAGAGTTTGCAGTGTTGCTCATGAAGCATTCGCAGCCTAGTCCTAACACTCAAAAAAGTAAGAAATGAATGCAATGGCTGCGAAATCCGATGTCGCTAAAACATTTCTAGTCAACAATTTAGTACACAATTTTTATTTTTATAATTTTTAATATTAAATTATTTTGTTACTTTTTGTCCAATTTCCAACGCATTTTTTTAATTGCGTTAAATGTAAAGACAAATTATTAAATGTGCATGCACATTTAAAATATAATTGGATGTTTTAAAGGCAGGATATATTCCGCTGCATTTGGTTTATATTTCCAGTGAAGGTGGCACGCGACGAGCGATCTGCATTCGTGCAAGCGTGACAGCGTGTCTGCTCCCTGGTCGTTGCTCAACGCTCACGGCGTGCTCGGAGAGCCACGCTCGGGTCTAGGTGACATCTCCGTAGGTGCCTACATTACACCACCTTACTCATATTCTTTACACTCACTTTTCCTTTATTGCGTAAACGTGATTGAGCAAACGAAACGTCCGCAACAAATTGATAACAGTGCCCTATCCGAATCGACAGGTTTCAATTGCGTTTTCTCAAATATAAATGCCGCCGGAAACGAAACAATGGATCCCAATGATACACGTCTATCTATCAAATCAATCAGAGTCACAATAGAATTGCTGCGGAGCTTTCACCGCCTTCGTCACCTATGAACACCATTTGTCTAAGATTCTGATCCCATCAATTACAGATGCTCCGAGCCATCGCATTGTGATCGCTTGGCTGTCGACACCGCGAGGCGTGGCGGGATGCGATATATCGTTTTCACGTCACCTCATTGCGTCATCTAAAATCCCTTTAACGTCGATCATTCCTAAATTAATGCAGATTCATTACAGAATTGTCAGGTCGGGAGACAGTATGACCTTTCAAGAAACACGGAACGGAGCGACATGACCTATTGAACTAACATCGGCGTTACGAAGTTGGTACTTCAAACTGATTGGTAAAGGAAGATGCCAGTGTGTATCGATGATGAATATGATAATTAAGGTTAAATACCAAAGACACAATGTGACTGGTTGTCGTACCCATTGCACATGCTAATCAAGCAACGCCAACGTCTACGTGTAGTTCTATTACAGTTAAGCTTTAGTTAGTAGATAGTTTGTAAGTTCTAGTAAGATAAAATATGATAACAACGGGCAATTAATTCGAATGTTTAATTAATTGTCAATATAAAAACGATTTTTTTTTCCTTTTACACGTGACTCTGGATGTCATAATGTTGGAATTACGATATAACCTTACATTAAATTAAAATTAACTATATAAACTGACAATTATCCAGACGAATTTTCCCACATTGATAGCAAGTTCCGCATACCAACTAGTTGGCATTTAGTTGACCTCTGCGGAATACTAGCCTTTATGGGAAATAAATACCATTTATAAGATGACACAACGCCATAGGTGGTATTTCGCTCGTACTACGGTGTTCGTTTAATCGCTTTCAGTTTTCAGTATGATCTCATTTATAAAAGGCAGGTAAGCGGTAACAATTATACCGCATTAGGGGCAAGGCCAATATGTGCTAAATGCCTCTGCAGTTCTTTTATATTGTTTCTCATAATGCTTTCCGAATGTTCGTGCATTTGTCCCGTGCTTAATTGTAGAGAAGGTCAACGAACAAACATGCGACGACGCGAGGATTGTTCTGGCCTCTAGAAGTCCCTAGACTCTGAGAACCAAAACTGACCAACATCGAGGAAGGACGCAGACTTTAACCGTCTACACTTAACTGAATATTCTTTAATGACTAACCACCACTTGAAAACTTAACAATCTTAACATATTAGTACTACGTCATCATAACGTAAAACGGAATAAATAATAGCAAAAAGCTGAAGAAAAATTTTAAGAAAACAAACCTATTGACGGAATTGGATACCTACTGTAAGTTTGGAGTAGACACAGGTCCGTATGGGTCCAATGGTTTTCTGTTTACCCACTCACTTACGTATTCGCGACGTCAAGGACTTAAGCGACGAGCTGTTATCCTCGGCACATCCTTTCACGACCTACGGCCGTTCGCTTATATACGATTATGGACTGTTTATACATCAACAGTTATTAAATTTAAGTATAGGACCAGTAGCAATTTACATTTGAGGACATATAATAATAAGCTAGGTTATAGGAATTACTACCAAGCAGGTACTGTCACATATTATTCAACATTGCGCTTAAAAATATCTGACACGCTCTTGTACTTTCAGTAATAAAGACGTGTCAGGTATGTTTGAGCCCAATGTTGGATATTATATTATTGCTGGTGACTGTAGGTACGGATTACGTCGTTCCTTAGTGAAGATTTTTCATACGCAAATTCAAAAGAGGAACGAGTTAATTGTCTTTATAATCTGAGTACAGCGGTAAATTATATTATTAACAATGAATTTCCCTAATGGTCTCTATCACTGTTGATCCTATTAGGAGTAGGTATCTAATATGTACATAATATGTGATCTGAGTTGTTGGTAAAGTAGCAGGTATTTTTATCGTTGGCGGCTTATTTAATTTTTACCACTATTTCAGTAGATTTCAGCCTTTCAGGGAAAAGGTAATTTCGCTTTTGAATTAGCATATACTTAGGAAATATAGTCGAAAACGCGGTAGTTGGTAGTGACCCCTACTCAGCCTGGGTTCGCGTGAGGGCTTAGGTATATTTATTATTGTACATGAGCGCAAGTATTTGTTCCTGAGTATTAGATGTTTTCTTGTACATAAGTAGTTTTATCTCTACATCGGGTGTTTATCGTTGTTTTGTACCCATCGTACAAGATGAACCTGAAATTACGTCAACTTGTGTGAGATTTACTCTATTTTATTTTATTTTAACGGTGGCAATAAAACGCATCGAATTTTAAATCGCGAAATGTAAGAGTATATAGTTTGATCTTTATAAAAATGGTTTATGTGCTGTGAATAGATCGTTTGGTCGTTACCTAAGTTTAAATTCCTATTCGCACGTTTCTAAGATGAACACAAAAGCCATTATTAAAGATGTGTTTATTCAATAATTGGGTACTTGGCAGGCGAACTAATCGACTTAAAAACGTGACAACAACCTTGGATACATACAATCTCTCGATACCTAATGACACCTGGCAGTATTGGCTCGTGACTCTTCGCATATCTGGCAGCCCGTCAATAGCCCTTCCTACAGTTTCGCTATTTTTACACGTAAATAATTAAAACCTTTTCATTCGATAATTGGAAACTTAAGATGTAACATACATAAATACGTTACATCCCGCCTTCAGTCCCAGAGAGTGGGGTAGGGAGAGCTACAGAATTACCAACAACTCTAAAAAGACTCTTGATAATTTTCTAACCACATTTTGCACAAATATGCTAAGATGTTTATCAGTGTATTAGTAAGATGTAATTATTCAGGGAATTAATTTGTAAATCTAGAAAAGAGGCATTTGGTATCATTTCATTCGTAACGAGACTAACAAGTGTTATAACATCTATGGAATTGATATTAGCAAGGTGAGCTTTTTGTTACTTATGGAATGGATAAACTAATTTCCAATCAAAGTTTTCTGTGTTGCAGTCAAGAACAGTCTCACTTTTTTTTGCCTTAATCCGGCTTATTACAATCGTAAAATATTTGCCCTTAAATCACGCATAAACCGATTTGGATAAATTCAGCACACCGATACGATAGGATATCTTTAAAAAAAAGATTGTTCTTGAAGGAAAAGCGATAAGTGAGTTCTACGTCGACAAAATCACCAGTAAATGCATATTTTAAAAACTCTTCCGGTATATTTTTTACGACCCGACCCGACTTCAACTTACCGGTTCTAAAGTGTCTTTCTGTGCCTTTCACGTGGTATCATCTCTATTAGCATTCACGGTTTTGGCGTAACAACACTAACTACCAGCGATATTCACGTCATCAAACAAAGCACATGGGCTTGCATGAGCCTATAAATAGACATCCCACGGGCCGGTGACACACTGGTCTAATTAGCCACTCGATATGGCGGAAGGCACCGGTTTCCGCGCATTGTGGCCTGCGAACTGAGAGCTGCTTGCGACACGCACTCACCAGACCACACACCTAAGAATATGGCACCTGCTTCAACGTGTATGGTGTCCATTTGTAATCGTAAAAGAATCGAGTTCGATCTAAGCACCAATGACTTTCCTAAATACATATAATACGAAAGAGTTGAAGACAGATACAGGAAAGAAGAATACATTATGTATGAGGAAAGCTATACATTCAGGCAAGGTAAATTGAGCTTAGAGTGTGTAAGGGAAGAGGTGCGTAATTGCAAACGAGTAGATCTTAGAGTTTCAAAAAAGGCCCATCTGATTAAAATAATTGAATACGAAAGGAAGAAATAAAAATTAATTTAACGCAAAAAGAACGAATTAAACAGCAAAAAATAACAAGTAGCTAGTAACGTTGAAAACGTTCCGACTTACCCTAAGGCCTAAAAATATTACATTCCTAGGTAGTTGTGTGAAAAAGGCTATGCCTCTCAGTATTACGGCACCCTTATTGAATGGAACCTAATTAGGTTATCAATATCATCAAAACAGAACGATGGGATGAACCCTTTGAACGCCAACGACCACTAAAGTGGTCATGAGCTGTCGTGCCTACAACGCCATCGGTCACAGGTACAGTTTAAAAGCGACGTTATTTCGTATGGGTTAGGTTAAATTTTGCATAACTTTTAATACATGTTTGGCGTATGAGTGACGCATTTGTATTTGATGTAAGGCGTTGAAAAGGTTAAATATCGAATGAATAACCTACAGTGCAATGCTTGTACAACTAGCGCGAAATAGTAAGTGTCGGTTCGCGCAATAATAAGTTAAAAAAAACATATTTTATTGCCGACTCTGATTTTAACAATGATAATAATATAATAAACACGCTATCAAAAGACCAGTCAAATGAGTATAAATTCGACGGATCTACTACGAGCATTGAGGAGTTCCTATGACTACCTTCCGTCTCCACCAATAGGTCCCTATACCAGCTCGATGGTACAATATTATTGTATCATCGGAATTTCATAAGTACAGAACTCATTAGCTGTACATGTTATTACCTTGTCGCAGTAACGTATTAAAGTAAGAGTGATTTGAATTTAGTACATCAATAGCGACAAGGTACTATAACTTTGAGTTCGACCGTACCTATGCAAATTTTTTATTCAATTAAACATTTAGAAGTAGGTTGAAATCTTGAAAGATTTTATTACATTAGTACCTAGTTCGCATCTTTAGAATTATAGTGACCTAACCCACATATTTTGAATTTCGACTTAGATCGATCGATAGCTGGAATTGGCTGGAAATGCTTGAATTAGGTCACTATAATTCTAAAAGTGCGAGTTGTCATCAGGCAGTTAAAAGTTGTGATGTGTAAAAAAATACACCCTGCCTAATTACGTGCAAATTTAAAAATATTATAAACGTTATTCGATAATCGCCCTGACACACAATAAAGCTCTTATTTCAGGTTAAGTATGTATTTCAACTTTTTTACTAACGAAGATCTACGATTATGGGACGTTTTGTTTTACTAAAAAGTGCTAGATTTGTTTGACGACAACGAAAATTTATATTCAATTCTAGTTTATCAAAACATCGCAAGCATGCAAGGTTTTCATAAACTGGTTAAATGATGTTTATTACGATATCAATTTAATGGCGCTGTGCTGCTAATTTAGCGTGTGTTACGCAAGGTGCTGACTAAAAGCATTAAATCTACGGACAAATTGATTTGTTTGCCGCAATGTTTACCTAGTGTGCCTATGGCGTAAAAAAGAAATCAATCCCAAATCTCAATATTCGTAACTAAGTACCTTATTCGTACTTAGAAATTACAAGAGTATGTGCATTACCTCTATTATAAAGTTACCACAATAGTAAGTACCTATTTCCTTAGTTTATTGTTTCACCTACTGGTTGACTGTTAGAGAATGCCATCGGGCATTAAGTCCGTCCATTTGTACTTTATTGTTTTGTGAAAATAAGATTAAATAAATAAATATTAACCGGTGAGAATTCGCCTACCCTTTTACTTACTTAAGACTGCGACTTTGTCTGCTACACGTTTGTCGACCTCTCGGGAACCCCCTCACAAATTTTGAGGCACGAGTACATCCTCCATCTGAGGCAGTGGGGTAAAAAGCAATCCTCAAATATGTTGTCATTGATTTTATGATATTTTTATATACAGTATTTAGGTACTGGCATGACGATAGCACCCTCAATAACTAATATTGAACTATAATTTTAAACATAAAATAAAATACATAAATCATCCAAACGCTTTGAACAATCTGTGTACATTATAATTATAATAAATACAAGCTCGTAAAGCTGGACTTACCCAATGTTCATTATACCACTAACCAGCTATCATTTCGATCATAATAACGCATTAGCACCTACTGTTTAGCCCATAATCATCGTCGTCAAATAATGACGGGTGGCGCATGGCGTGACCACTCCAATAAATGGAGCACACGTTGCTCAAGAAAGCCACCGGAGAAAACAAGCTTGTCTTATTTTCTATGCATGCGGGCACAGCGTATTTATAGCTGTACTCATCTTTTCTCTCAGCGCATGAAGAGCATCCCTTTACTCAGTAGTCTTTAGAATAAATAAATAAATATCAGGGGACATTCTCACACAAATTGACCTAGTCCCAAACTAAGCTCTAGGCTTGTACTATGGGTACTAGACAACGATAAACATACATATATAGAGAAATAAATACTTAAATAAATATAAAACATCCAAGACTCAGGAACAAATATTCGCGCTTATCACACAAATATCTGCCCTTACCGGGATTTGAACCCAGGACCGCTGGCTTCAGAGGCAGGGTCACTCCCAACTAGGCCAACGTGTCGTGAATATACTATTAAATGTTATAATGAATCAATTTAGGCAGCTAAACAGCACTAATTATTTTTTATTCGTTTCAATTTATTCAAAAATCCAAAAGATAAAAGCAGACAATGTAGTTTTCTGGGGTTCAGGGCTCCTAATTTGTAAACATTAAATTTGTTATTCTGAATTTCCTAATGATTTATATCTAAGTATTTTATTTGTATACTTACTGAAACATTTACGAGTTTAACTATTTATGTATGTATATGTTTATTGGTGCCTATATATTATGCAAGTACTCAGCTATTATTATTGTACGATAATGAGCTTACCTATTTATATAGTTATCGTGTTGCTTTACAGAAAGTAATTTGTTTCTATTGTTTCATATAGTCTATATTTTATACTTTGGTATTTGTCTATTATTTGCTATATTTATTATTCTCACTCGCCCAAAGGTTAAAAAGAAGAGGTTCCTTAAAGGGATAAGTTTGCCTATGTACTACTATGTGTCGATGTTTCGTACGCAGCTAAAATGGCTTCCTATCCGCCGCCGTAGAGATTTACATGTACTTTCACTCCTTTTCAATGTCCTCTTCCTTCCTTCTTCCCCTCCCTATCTTTCTGAAAGATTCAACTATTTGGCCTGCGGCAGCGTTCATCGCCTGCGTTCCAGCGCCAATCTTTCCCTTGCGGTTCCGTGTAATAAAACACGTTTCTATGCCAAATCCTTCACAGTCCGTGGTGTCCAACTGTGGAATGAACTTCCGTTGTCCTTAAGGCAGTCCCCTTCTGTAGTCTCTCTAAAGAGGAATTTAAAAACTTTGTGGCTGAATGAGTCGTGAAGTCAGGTTCCTATTATGATTAGAGTTCTTATTTATATATTTATGTAGGTATATATGTATATGTATGTATATATGTGTGTATTGTACATGTACGTTTATATTAGTTTGTGTACTTGCTAATTTGTTTAAAATTAATTAATTTATTTATAAGTATTATCATTTCTTTTTACTTTTTGTGCAAACTTGTATGTGTCCAACCCCATGCATTGTTCTTACTCATTTGCTTCAGGGTTAGCTGGAAGAGATCCCATTTAGGGATAAGTTTGCCTTTGTACATTAATTTTGTATTATAATTGTAATATTTATATTTTTGTGCAATAAAGAGTTTACATACATACATACATACTACTTTTATTTGTTATTTTAATATTTTGGTTATGTAATCGTTTTAGTTACAATATAGTGTTAATATTACCTGTTTTATTTCTTGCAACCATCTAGAGTGCTTCTATAAAAACTTACAAATGAAAATTAAAACTAAACGGCCAAGTCTGTAAAAGGGCCTTGTAGCATTGTACCGAAGACGCTGGCAGCATTTCCTCGCTGAATATTTAAACTAATGCGTTGACCGAGAAACTGGCAGCTCTACGGTCTTCAGTGACGTCAATGAGCTTCTCGGAAATTTCTTTGAAGAGGCTTAAAGCGCTAGGACCCACGGACCAAGGGTCTCGCTTCAGCTGCCGCACCAGCCCTATAAGAGGTCCGTTGGAGATGTGATTACATACATACAACCTTCTGCTTCATGTTGATTTTAACATTCAACTTCATGAATTAAATTGTCCGGCCAACGTTCGATCATTGGGTTTTGTTCAGCAATGGACGACTTACGTGTTATCTTTGTAGCTTGGGGCTTGCAGTGAGCGGCGCGCGCCGCGTATCATTCGAATACCGCGACGGTCGAATCAATCGGGGTTGAGTCGAGGGCTAACTTTAAGTCGGATTTTTATTCCCACAGAAAAAATGTAAACAAAGGTGTTGCCGCTAACGAAAAACATTTGCAGCATACAAAATATTTAAACTATACATGGGTGATTATACAAAATTTGGGTAACTCAATGTCATTAGACAATAAAACGATGTTTTATTATAATAATAAATAATAATAATAATAATAATCACAGGACAATGACACACTAATTGACCTAGTCCCAAACTAAGCTCTAGGCTTGTACTATGGGTACTAGACAACGATAAACATACTTAGATAGAGAAATAAATACTTAAATACATAGAAAACATCCAAGACTCAGGAACAAATACTCGTGCTCATCACACAAATATCTGCCCTTACCGGGATTTGAACCCAGGACCCCTAGCTTCGAAGGCAGGGTCACTCCCAACTAGGCTAGCGTGTCGTATATATTATATATTTTTTTAATTTTATTTGAAAACAATTAAATGCCTTTTATTTGGTCACTCAATTTCAGCTATTCATTTTAAATAAAATGTTTGTAAATTTCCACAATATATTCTCAAAACGTCAGTACTTTGGCATGTCACAATCCCAAAAACGCGCAATCAGTTGGCTGTATATTAAATATTACCTTTAATTTAAGCAAACATACGGTTTCACTACAATCTATGATGTAGTTAACAATATATATCACAATTTTTAAAATATAATATTCTTATCGTATTTTTTAAAATAATAATAAACATTGTGTTCAGTTTTATTCGTCAGTCCGCTGTGTGTTGTTCGAATTTGAATTTCCCGCTAAATATTGTCGACTCAAATTCAAATCAGTGTTAAATTTCAATGTTGGTAGTAAAGTTAGCTGCAGACCGCGCCATTTTACGGTCGCCATTACTGTGCCAGTGCTAGCGTTGTGTTTGTCACGTAAACACGTGCCGTTCCAGTGAAAATATCAGTCCTATGGTGAGTCGTTATTTCCTTATAAACCTGTGTTATATTTTAATTTATACATAATTAGCTTTGATGTGTTAAAATGTAGCTTGTTGATATTCGCAAATATCAAAATAAACGTTGGGCTTGATGATAACCTCAAATTCATGTCATTTTCATCAGTCCGTTGGCGTCAGTCCTTTGTCTGATATTGTGCCAGAGGACTGACGCGTTTCCAGAGTACTGATATTTAGCATGTATGTAAGCATTTTTTTCACTTATTTCAGATTAAAAAAATATGCCGCCTCGTAAACAAACACAAAATATGTCTAAGGCGAGAGAAGAAATATTAAAAAAGAAAAGAGAAGCGGAAAAGGCTCGCTTAGCTAGAATCAAAAGCGACCCTGTTAAATTAGCCGATTACAAAGAGAAACAAAGGTTGCAGTATAATAAAAAGAAGGAGAAGGGGCAACGAAAAAATGTTACGGAAATGACACCGCGCGAGCAACGATTGACTAGAAAAAAATGGAAAAAATATTCATCAAAGCACAGGCAAAAAAAACAACTATTGAAACGTACTGCTGATAATTTTGTACGCCAGAATACTCCTTCAACTACTGACGATGAAGCACAACCAATAGTTGGTGAAGAAATGAGACCTATTATTAACGAAAAATTTAGCCATGTCGTTTTCAAACGCCGGTGCAATTTGGGCCCATCTTAAACCTGTACTGACATCACTGCCATCAAATATTCACAACATTCACTTTCTCAGCGATGGTCCTGTAACTCAATACAGGAACAAATCTATGTTTTATGTATTGGGCTGTAAACTGCAAGACATGTACCCTAATATTGTGCAATATACCTGGAACTTTCATGAAGCTGGGCACGGAAAGGGGGCACCCGATGGTGTAGGGGCGACGTGTAAACGAACAGCAGATCAAGTGATTGCTACAGGAGGAGATATAACTAACTTGAAGGAGTTTGCTTCTGTTATCCGCGAGAGATGTCCAGGTATACAAGTGAATGTGATTGAAGGTTGTGAAATCGAACAGATGAACACCTTGATTAACGATAAATCGTCTCAAATGATCGCCTTTAAGGGAACACTATTGGTGCATCAGGTGACCGGTTCAGCTTACATTCCCAACCATCTTACCATGAAGTCACTAAGTTGTTTCTGCGACGCTGACGCATGCGGTCATTTCAGGCTAGGAGCTATTCATTATCAGACAGAAATGCCAGCTGAACATGATATACCACTATCCACCTACGTAAGAAACATTAATGACCACTCTAAATTAGATAGCAATCTATCAACACCAGGAGTTAGCGGTTGTTCACAACAGCAAAGTCTCTACAGCAGTGGTGATTATGTCTTGGTCAAATATGTCACAAGGAACACCGAGTATCGTTATGCAGCAATCTGTTCTTCTGTTGATGATGAAGACGGTGAATTGAGAGTGACTTTCCTCAAAATTTGTAAAGAGAATGGCACTCTGTTTAAATTGAATGAAAGAGATGTAGCAGATGT